>JAQFZU010001028.1:0-16379 GCA_034696185.1 Henia vesuviana | reverse complement strand
ATTTTTAATAAGGTAATGATGGTATATTCAACTTAATTTTATATTTTAACTAACATCAGGCGATTTAACATGTATTATTATTACTATAGCAACACCAATAGAACACCAGCTACTATACTCTAACTATCAAATAAAATAATTACAAATAAGTTCTTCATTTACAAACTGATTAGCTATTAGGTAAGTGAGTAATTTATGATTCAGAACATATATTTTGATCTTATCTTTTAATAGAAAATAAAACCAAGGTCGAGATAAGAAGTATAAAAAGTTATCAGCAAAGATTTGAGCAAGTTTTTAAGTTGGATCAAACGAAAGGGATTCACTTACGTGATCATCGCATTAGACAATGTCTTCGGTACTGGGAAAAAATGAAAAAGTTGCCGTTATTGGCAGGTAAATTCTAGTTAACTGTACTTAAGAAACGAAAGTCTTAAATTTAATATCTCTTTTCAGTGGTTTAATCGGCAGAAGTTGGGCTATGCTTTTTGCAAGTGTCGGTTACAATGTGGCTTTGTACGACGTTCAAAGTAGTCAAGTGGAACGAGCAATGGACGATATTAAAATCCAATTAAAATCTATGGAAAAAACTGGTTAAACATAAATTAATTTAGAATATTTTTTTGAGTTTAATTTTTAATTTTCCTAGGATTTTTGAAAGGCAATCTTTCAGCCGATGAACAATACGAGAAAATTAAACCAGCAAAATCGATGTTAGAATGTGTCAAAGATGCTAAATACGTTCAAGTACGTTGAAAATATTTTTTTCAACTAAAAAATTATTTTAACAAAATCTTTTAAATTTCAAGGAATGCACACCCGAATTATTGGAATTGAAGATTAAAGTATTCACCGAATTAGATCAATTAGTCGATGATAAAACGATTTTAGGGAGTTCGACCAGTTGCATTTTACCATCAAAATTCAGTGAGAATTTAAAACATCGTCAAAACGTTCTCGTCGTTCATCCCGTAAAATATTTAATCAATTAATTTTTAAAATTCCAATTAAATTATCTTATTAAAACCAGGTGAATCCGCCATATTATGTGCCTTTAGTCGAACTTATCCCAGCTCCGTGGACCGATTCAGAAGTAGTGAAAACAGTGAGACGATTAATGGACGAAATCGGTCAAGCTCCGGTCACTCTTAATAAGGAAATCGAAGGATTTGTTCTTAACAGACTTCAATACGCAATTATAGCTGAATCGTGGCGTTTGCTCGAAGTTCGTTCACTTTTTATACAATTTTACGATTAAAAATTACTTTTATTCATCTTATTCTAGAATGGAATCGTATCTGCTAAAGACATCGATACGGTAATGACCGAAGGATTAGCGATGCGATGGCCATTCATCGGCGTGTTCGAAAACACTCATTTAAATGCCGAAGGTAAAACTGAAATTTAAAATCCTAAAAAAATTACAATTTATTATTTCAGGCGTAGTTGAATATATGGAAAAATATGGCGCCGGAATAAGTAAAATTGCTAAAACATTTCAACCAACTCCAGAATCATTCGACGGACCAACTTTGGCCAAATTAAACGAAGAAATGATTAGCAAAATTCCTTTAAATAAACTCCAAGAAAATCGTTTACTGAGAGACAAAAAAGTGTCCGCATTGGCCAAACTAAAACACGAATTAAAAAAAGCAAATTAACTAAAAAAAAAAAAATAATTCACTTCATTTAACCATGGGATTTGAATAATTGTATAATCATTACGAATAATTAATTGGGAATTAATAAACAAGAAATAATTTGAATTTTCTATTTATTTTCTATTCAAATACAAATTTAACGTTTTCCTCCAACTCGTGGCGCCTTTGCTTGAACGGGTTTGGGCGCTTTTTGCTTTTGCATTTGTTTTGCCTAAAATTTAATAATAAAAAATTAAAATATTTAAATTTAATAAAATTTAAATTATTACTTTAGTAGGTGCAACTGCAGGTTTCTTTTGCGCTTTCGCACTTTTCGATTTCTCTTTCGCAGCCCTAATCGCCTGTTCTCTTTGCGCTTTTCGAACTTCAGGTTTCTGATTACGTTTAGCCATAATATCGTTCAATGTTGCACCGACGATCGCTCGTTGGAATTTGGTCGCTCGTCGCGTACGTTTCTTCGTCGCTTCTTCTTCTTGACCTTTTTTGTGCTTTCGACGATATAAAACTGTCCATGTTATTTTACGTGGATTTCTTTTCATCAGATGTGATCGCTCACATTTTGAGTTGAGGAATTGGTAAATCTAGCCAATAGATATTTGTTTTATTATTTTTTTTTAAATAAATTGATTACAAAATACCTTTCCATCGGCTTTGACCATACGTTTACCATGGCCTGGGTAGATTTTGTACCCGCTGTACGAACACAATTCGATCCTGGAAAAAATGATGTTTTAGATGTTTGAAATAACATTGTTAGAGTTGATTTAAGGGTTTGTTTGTTATAATAATAAGATGATTGAGGATTTTAAAGTGAAATTCTTACTTCATCGTGATGGCTAATCCTAAGTTTTAAAGGAAATGACATAAAGTTGATTGTGCTGCTTCTGGTGGATTCCCGGTTGAAACATTAATTTAAATATGTTTTTATTTAGTGTTAAATTTAAAAGTTAAATATCAATAAGAAAATATAGAAATATTGGTTTTTAATTTTGATAAAATTTATTTTATAAATTAAACAATAATTTCAAACATTAATCGCTAATTGACCAAAAAAGCGCGAAGATTTCAAAATGGCGGAGAAAGGTAAGCCATTGACTCGTAAATTAAATTTAAAATTTAAAGTTACTCACAAAAATATCAAAATCGACATTTAATAACATTACAAACATATCGCTTAATCCCACTAATCTTATTTCGATACAAAAAATTTCAAACGCTTTTTGACTTTAAGTAAAATTTATTTTTTGCAGTCGAAGAAGAAAGCGGAATTTTATATTTAAACAACAGAAATATAAAGAAATTGGAGAAAAATGCTGGTCTGGAACCTCAAACACTCGTTTTGGACGGTAATTTATTGCAAAGATTAGACAACATAGAAACTTACGATACTATAGAAAAGGCAAGCTGCACTGCAATGGTCGAATTATATCATTTTTACATCATTTTCATTTCTTTTCTTAGTTATCCGTTGCCAGTAACGATTTAGTTCGTATGTACGGAGTATCAAAATTAATTAATTTACGAATTTTAGATTTATCGCAGAATAACATTGTATGTATTGAAGGTGAGCATAAATCATCGAGAAAATTTCATTTTAAATCTCATAAAATCTTTTTTTCAAGGTTTGAAAGATTTAACGCAATTAAAATGGCTTAATTTGGCGGGAAATAATATCAAGGTATTCAAATTGATAAATTTCATTATTTATTTATTAAAATTATATTTTTTAGGCTATCGATCATTTGAATACGAATTTAAATTTAGAGCATTTAGATTTATCCGATAATAATGTCACACATTTATCCGATATTTCTTTTTTAAGAGTTTTGAAGGTAATTTTAATTTAATTTTTGTTGTTTTTTTCTAATTAAAATAATTGTTTTTTTTAAGACTCTTTTACTGCATAAAAATAAAATAACCACGTTGAGATTTGCTTCTAGTTATTTACCAGCGACTGTTAATATATTGACATTGTCTGAAAATATTTTTACTGATATAAACGAGGTAATTTAATTTTTAAATTTTGTATTTTTAATATGAATTTAATTTATTTGATTTTAGGTTTCTTATTTGAGTGGTTTGTCTAATCTCGAGCAGTTATCCATAACGGACAACCCGTGTTACCGTATGACTGGAGAAACGATGTAAATTTCACTTGTTATTAATTAATTTAAAATATTTTTTAAAAAGTTTTTATATTATTTAACAGTGGATACGATTACAGACCTTTTATAATAAATTGGTGTTTACGTTTGAGGATTCTCGACGGATATTTAGTCGGACCTAAAGAAAGGTTTAAATTTTTTTTTAAATAAAAATGTAAATTTAAATTTTAATATTTTTTAGTTTGAAAGCCGAATGGTTATACAGTCAAGGAAAAGGCCGGCATTTTCGACCGGGCGAACACGAACGAGCAGTTACATATTTATCGCAAGTGTGTCCATTGACTGGCGCGGACGATTTGCAGACCGAAGAAGACGCGAAATTATCACACATTTTGAACAAACAAAAACAACATCAAATGCAGTTATTAGAAGAATTATCGAGGCCTTCTCTTCCCAGTAGTAGTCCGATGGCAATTCGTAGTGCGAGTGCGAGAATCGAGCAATCGCCTTCGCCATCGTTCAGAAGAAAGGGATTCAGGAATTCTTCGCCACGATCGATAGGTAAAAATGGGAAAAAAATTATTTAAATATCGAAAATACAATAAAATTCGTAGGAGGTTCACCGCGAGACGGTCGAAGTTCGTTGTCGAGTAGTTGGAGTAACCGATACTCGGTCGAATTACCGGCAGGTTTATACGTGTTGGACGTCGATAATCAAATTCGCAACGATTCGGATATGAGTAATTCTTAATTAAATTAATAATTTAAATTAATAAATTATTAATTTAAATTTTGTCCGCAGCACAAAGTGATACCGAACACAACCGACGACCGCAGAGTTTATTTTCAAAGAAAAGTTCGAGTTTAACATCGGATATTATGGTTCAAAGCTTCCCATGTAATAAATTTTTTATTCTCAGTAATTATTTATTAACTTAAATTTGATTTTTAGGCGATTCGAGTCGAACACTCGACAATTTGACTTCAGAAACCCATTACGTTCCAGTCCCAGAATCATTACTCAGTCCCGATTTCAGACCGCTGACCACTTCTCCGCCACAATTATACGAAGAGTACAACGGTGATCGATCCAGGCCACAATCAGCCAAAGAATACACACGTCCTCGTCGAATCAAATACGCCCCGAAGAGTGCCGTCAATCTATCGGCCAGTCCGTCTGCTCGGGGTCCGTCGCCGAATTTGGCGAGAAGCCCTTTACGTCCGTCGTCCTTATCGAGAGGACCTCAAGGAATTGCTAGTAGTTTATCCAGAAGTCCAAGTCAAGGGTCTTTCGACAGCAGACAAATGAATCGAGGATTTTCACTTCATCCACCGAACAGTAAAAAGTCACCCGTGAGACCGCAGCAACCAGATCGAAGATTGACCGAAACGTTTTTAGCGAATCAACGGAAAAGTAACGTTACGGTCAATTCGCCTTTACTACAGAGAACAGCCGCATTGAGACAGTTGACCAAACACAAATTGCTGAGTACTGCGACAAAGAAAAGACAAACTTTGATCGAGAAAATGATAAATTTGGACACGGCTTCGTCTGCCGACACGAGCGTCAGCGAAAATGAAAGCACAGACAGTGAAATCTCATTATCGAAATTGGCTTTGGTAAAGGAAATCGCGACCAAACGAAGATCACGCATAACTCCTTCGAAGATGGTCGTCAATGAGAATCTAGAATCGAATGAAAGGAATAAACAAAAATTTAACGATAAAATCGAAATCAAAGAAATCGAAACGAAGAAAAACGACGAAAAAATCGATAAAATTACCAAAATAAATTCAACGGACGAAGAACAAAAGGCAGCAACAGTCATCCAAGCGGCTTGGAAAGGTTTCCACACACGCGAAAAGGATCCGCGAGTAAAGAAAATGAAAAAACAATTAAGACAAACGAGAGTCGAAGACCATATCGGACAATTGACGATAGAATTAAACAAAACTCGTCAAGAATTACAACACGAACGACAATTAAGGGCCTTGCAAATCGATACGATCAGAGCACTTTGGAAAGAGGTTAATTTTAATTATTTTTTTAAATTTAATTAAATAAAATATTTTAAATATTTTCTTTTCCAGGTTCAGTTGTTGCAGAAAATCAATACCGAATCGAAATCTTCAACGTGCATAAATACGAGGGGAAACAGTTTAAACGATTTATCGATAACGAGTCCGATTTATCAAACGGATATTAATGAATTATTCGCATCGCGGATGACGAAATCGGCAACTTTGGAGGAAAATCAAGTAGTTAAAGCCCCCATACAACAAATTCCGAAAATAATGAGCCAAAGTATGCCTGCTTATCCGAACGAAGGCGAAGGGATTGGCGAGAACACGAATGTTATGGTAAATCAATTGGCTAAAACGTGCGAAGATTTAACGAATCAAGTTCAACATCTTCACGAAGCTTTACAAGTTATGTCTCGTATTGTTTTCTCGCCATCGTCTAATCAATTCTGCAACAATCCGATGACTAGATCGATCTCTTCCGATATTTCCGCATGTTCTTGTCCGACTTGGCTAAACAATTTGATCTCACAGCAAATGGAATCGTTGGAAATGGCTCCACCGCAATCGATGGTGAGTTCGGTTATGTCGTCCGACAGCAACGTCGACTGCGAAGTACTTTGTCATCCGTTGAAATTCAGTCCGGAACTGGAAAAAGAGGGCGAAGAAAAGAAAAAAGAGGACAAAGATGTGCGTGATGATGAAGAAAAAGAAAAAAAGTCGGCGCAACTTAATAATAAATGCTTTAATTCCAAAATAGGAATAAAAGGGGAAAGCGGAGATGCGGTATTTAATAGCGAAACGACACCGAACGAAGACGACGATTGCGTTATAACGGTACAAGTGTTGCAAGCGCAAGTTATCGAGATTCAAGAAGTGAAACAAAGTCCCAAGTCCCCTGAAGCGCCACCTGTCAATCATTCGGGACAAGGCGATGACGTAAATCAAGATAATTATGTTAAAGAAGATTAATTTTGTTCAAGTTTATGCCAAAGATCGATTTTTTATTAAATAATCGTTAAAAATAAACCCGTTTTTCTCGGATAGTTTGACTTTTAAAGTCTTCAAATTGTGTAGATTGTAATGTTGAAATCAAAAATGTGTTTTGTTTTGGCTTGTTTGTATATATTACAATTTTTAATTTATTCATCAAAACAAATTTACATGATTTATTATATGTAATAATAGCTTGTTTGCAAAAAATTCAAAGACTTATATAAACAATTCTATGCTCTTCTCATATTAAACTTTAAAAAAATTCATTTTTCTATTTTTTTTAAAGGTTTTTTTTATGTGCGATATTCCAGACGGGTTTTACGCTCGATTGAGTAGATACACGCTGAACGGTCACTATTTCGTCTTCACCGTAATCGTAATATTTCAACAGTTCTTGAATAGCTTGTTCTTCGATCTTAAATACAAAGTAAGTAAAATTATATTATTTTATTTCATTTTTATTTACCTGAATTAAGTGTAATGGTTTAATATCGATTTTGGTTCTCGAATAAGCTTTTTCGCCTTGGATTATTTTAGTTAAATTTAATATTTCTTTTCGTGAGTTTTTTTCGAGGTAAATTTGATTTCTGGAAAATTAATTTTTTTAGTTTTTAATTCTTATTTTTGTATTAATTTGTATTAACTCGTGTAAAGATTCCTTCGAAGTGTCGATTTCTTGTTTCATTATTTCTTTAAAACTTTCCACGTCTTTGGTTTCGACTCTTTTCCTATTTTTTTAAATAGAAAATCGTTGATAAAATAATTATTTAAATGAGATTTGAGGATTTATTTATACCAGGGATTGATGTTTATTGGTTTTGAAGTTGTATTCATTTTCTCTTTAATAATTTCTACTTCGTTTCCACTCGCTGATAATTTCTTTCTTTGTTTTTGCGATATTTTATTCATTTTGAAATCCATTTTATTTCTCCCCAAATTTTTCTTTTCTTCTTTCTTCTGTTCGTCCATTATCTCTTTCAGATCGAAACTTTCGGCCGAAGTTGGTGTGTGCCAGGGAAATGCATCTAAACTTCGCGATGCTGAATCCAAATTCGGTGTTAAAGGGCTCAACGTCAAAGTTGGACTCGGTGGTTGTCTATTCGATGTAGGAATAGCGATTGGTTCGCTCGTTTTAATTTCACTGACATTTGGAATCTGAAAAATATTTTTTTTGATTTTTGTAATTTAAAATTTTTTTAAATTTACTTTTGATTGCATTTCTTTCATCTCATCAAAATCCAATTCGATTTGTTGAGTCGGTGATTGCGGTTGCGTTTGACTGTTTCTATGAATTCGAGATTTTTTCTTCGTTTTTTGTTTTCTCGCTGAATTTACTTTAACATCCGATAAATCGTATTCGTCATCGCTTAAAATTGGGTGTTGATCGGCGATCGCTTCGATTTCTTCTTCGGTCGGACTATCCCAATAAGGTGTTATGAATCGTTTATCCATTGAAGGAATCTAAACATAAATTAATTAGCATTTATATAATGTAAATTAAATTCATCTTACCATTTCTCTGTAATATTTAGTCAACAGATCTAAAACTTCATCGCTGCAATTTATTAAACTTTTATTATCCAAAATGGCTGCAAGATTCAAACATATGAATTCCATACAAGTCGCTTGTAGTTGATTAGCATTGTAAATATAAGCAAATTCCAATATTTCCGTTGAATTTTTTAAAGTGACTTTTGGAAAAAAAGCATTAAAAATACCTTTATTATTTGAATTAATTTCACTTACTTAAATCGGACAAAAATTTCTCGCACATTTCTTTAAGTCTGTCAATCATAAGTTGCTCGGAAATGACTAAAGCTTTTGAAATGAAATCGATGTTTTCACAATCTAAAATAAATTTTTATTATTTTATTACATTTTATTTTTTTATTTTAAATTTTACCTTGTAAATTTAAAGCTTCGTCGTTATATAAGTAATCAATGACTATTTGCATGAGATTTGATGCAATGGGGAAATTTAAAGTACCACCAACTGACGACTGAAAAAAAAGTTTATTAATTTATTATTAATTTATATTTATTTAAAATATTACTTCGATCCACGGATTCGCGAACATATTATAGAAATATTCGAGTCTCGCGACTAAGATGCATTTATGGCATTGGATTTCTTTTCCATCTTCGCAAATGAAATTTACATCGTAAAGATGGGAGCTTAAAAATTAAATTAATTCATATTTTCAATGTTAAAAGTCGTTTTAATTTTTACTGTTTCTTGCGATCGAATGTTATAATGTCCGCAGTCTTGGTCGGTACTCGTACTACTTTCCCGTCACATATAACGACCGATTCCATTCTATGATTTAGAAAAATGGGTTTTAGTTTTGTTTTTTTAAAGTTAAAGTTACTTACTTATTGATTAACGAAGATATTCCGAATTTCTTAGCAGCATCTTGCATCTTCTTAATCACATAATTCGTCATTAATTTATCCATATTTTTCTCTTTTAAATTTTTCTTTTCTCCCTTCACTTCTTTTTCCCATTGATAAATCAACGAATGTGGAATTTGATATCCAATTTGGAAATAATCGCAAGAATTTGTGTAAATATATTTTAGGATTTGCTTGAAAATATCAGGATGAACATCGTTCACAGTAATAACGTTATTATTCGCCGAGAAAGTTTTTGTAACTAACTGACCCAAGAATAATTTACTAAAATATTCACTACGACACGATAAAATGTATTTATGTGCTGGAAATTGTTCTTGCGATACCTAAAAATAAATATTAATTTAAAAAAATCGATAAAATTTAATTTATATACTTGAAAAATGATATCATGGATATTATCGAATTCATCAGACGTTTCAAATAACTGCAATAAATTCTGATTAAACACCGAATCATCAATTTCAGGTTGTTCGAGTAAATTTCTGGCCGGTCGTGCTTGAAGAATTGCAAAATTTTCTCCTTTCGGATCGCATGTAGCAAAAACTGCTCGATGAATCCCAGGTAATCTTTGAATAGCGATTGTTTCGCATGAATCTTTATCACAAAATTTAAAAATTGATTGACTAGACATCCCTAAAATCAAAATGAATTTAAATTTTTGCCAATTCATATATCAATTTAACAAACCTGAACCCAAAAAGAGAGATTCTTTACCACTTTTTTTTTCCTTTTTAATAGTATCGATAATCGAAGGTGAAATTTTTTTACTTTTTGATTTTAATGAGCCCACATAACCTTGTCCATCGCTCGTCAGAAGAACAAAATTTGATTTCGAGGGCCATAAGTAGCTTATAAACGGCTGAATTTTAGTCGATATTAAGCAGCGAGTTAACTGACCATTACTTTCTTCCCACAAAAAGATCTTTAAAAAAAAATTAATTGTAAATAATCATCAAGAAAAGCTTTAAAATTAACTTTACCGTTCCACTTTTAGTCAAAATAAAGATTTTAAGCTCCAAACCACCATTGTCCTTTAAAACATTCGACTTAATCTTAAAATCCAATTGACCTCCAATAGCACAAACGGTCGAGATATTCAATTGCCTTTAAACAAACAAAGTTAATTAATTCATCAATTTAAATTTTGTATTTTCTTACTTCGATGCAATTTTTTTGCATTGATATTTATACAAAGCAAAAATATCGCCTTTACTCGTAACACAAACAGTCGCTCCATCACTTGTACAAACATGAACGATACTCGAATCTTTACAATTAATAGACGAAACTTGGCGCGGTGAAATCACTTCTTCGCCCTTCATGTGTCCTACTTGTCCCGCATTTAAACCAAATGTATACAAAGCATCTTTCGTGTAAACCGCAGTATGAAAACGTGAAGCTGCGATGCCAATTATTGCAATTTTCTTTAAACTTTTAATAGCTTTCGGGTTATGTAAACGATCGATCGGTGGTGAATGACCCAATTGATGATAAGTGTTATCGCCGCAAGTCCAGACCTTAAAATATTTTTTTTAATTTAAAAAAAAATATTTAATCGATTTATATCAACTCACAGCCCCACGTTCCATAAGAAAAACAGAATGATCCGTTCCAGCAGCAATTTGTACGCAATTTTCGAACGATAAAGTTCGAATTTCCTTTGGAACGATCACAGTTCGTTCAGCTTCATGTCCCAAACGCCCACCTTGACCATGTCCGCACGAAAACACTCGTCCGTTATGAGTTAGAAACAACGTGTGATATTTACTCATAACAACCTTAAAATCAAAATTTATTTAAACCAAAATAAAAAATTTATTTAAAAGTTACCTGTTTAACGCTTAATTTCTCACGTTTAAACATATCGAGAATTTCAGGAGTGGAACGACTTTGTTGTTGTTTTTGACCCAAATTGAAATTAGTATTACAACCCCACATATAAACATCGCATTGATTTATCAACGAATACTCGACATAAGGAATACGATCGATAATAACCAGATCCAATGGTGTGTAACCGTCATTATCACGAATTAGAAAATCAGCGCCATTCTAAAACACAATAAAATCCAAAATTACAACAAAATTTAATTTTCAACCACAAAAAAAAACTCACTTCGATTAATATTTTCGCAGCTGTTAATTGTCCATAATATAAACTTCTGTGAAGTGGAGTCCAACCCGACTCGAAATCCTTGACATTAGCATCGCAACGATCGTGTTCGAGTAAATATTTCAAAACGTGTTTTTGGCCACACGACGAAGCCAAATGCAATGCATTTCTTCCTAATTTATCGACAACTCTCGCGTAATTACTACAAACGTAGCGAAGATAAGCTAATAATTCAATTCCCTGTCGTCTTGTCAATGCACTCACGACTTTAGTACCGTGAATCACAGATCGACATTTTGATAAACATTCACTTTCGGTTGAATAATTCATTTTAAATTAATTAAAACAGTTTATCATCACAATATATAAAAATATTTTTTGTCTTCGTATACACACTTCAGGCACAAGATTTTTAAACTATTCTTTTTGGCACTCCGTTAATAATTTTTAAAAAAATTAAGTTCAAAACAGCTGGGCAGGCCCCAGCTGCCCCTTACAATGGGGCCATAACCGAAAGGTTCACGCACACATAATCGATAAGAAAACCTATATGAAAAAAGACATAAAATTTAGCCATTAGTTTACACGATTTAAAATAAATTTCAAAAACAAATTTAGAAATTTACCCGCACTAATCCATATTGATATAGACATCAATGACATGGAAAACAAGAGTTAAATCAAAAATCTGCTTAATTTTCAACATATTTTTCGATTTCAAACTAGAATTATTCGAGGCCATATTTGTGTGTGTGTTTTTCAATCGATACGTGGACTGCCACGTAGTGATGGAATACGAAACCAGTAACATTTTTAAAATGTCGAAAACCACGTGATCGGAAGTTTGTATCCGCATGCGCATTGATGCATCATCGGGTATTGGCAGACTCGTCAACTATAGCACACGAGTGCGCTAGGAATAATCTTGGCGAGTTTGGCAACGATGCGATCGACTGTGTCGGGAATGTTTGACGGTGCCTTTACCATGTAACGGTGAGTTGTGCAAAATGCTGCCGGTTTTGCGATCGAGTCGCAACCAAACCCACGCGTGGCTTATCGCCATTACCTATTGATCGAATTCTTTGGCAACAAACTAAAAGAAAAAAAAATCAAAGGAATCAACAAGAAAAAATAATATTTTTTAAAAACAATTTTTTTTTCTATTTTAAAATTAGTTGATGAGGATTGTATAGCATGCACCTGCACTTCGAGCGTGCTGCCAATGCCCATAGTGACTGTGCCATTTTATCTTTCTCATGGATGGGCAAAGTGCCGGACGAAATCCCAGAAGACGATGGATGGAAGTTGAATCGAACAAATTATTATCAAGAAGGATGGCTCGCATCGGGAAATATGCGTGGTGTGGTCGGTGTCACATTCACTACTTGTCATTGCAAAAAAGTTTTCGATGCACCGTTAAGGACCAATTACAACTTACGAGGACATCGATCGGAGGTAAGATTAAACCATAAGAATTTTTTTTTTAAAATTTTCTTTGCAGAATATTATTTTATATGAATTTTTAATTTTTTTTTTTTAAATCGATTGTTGAAAGGGTAAAAATAGCGGCGCTGCAGCAGGTTGCAGATGCCGCCTTTTTTTTTTTTATTTATTCTTTTAAATGTACTTACCGATTCACGTTTTTTATTTATTTCTTGTGTTTAATGATCGTTATGAATGTTATTTATGTTAATATGATGCATTTTGAGTTTGGTTTTTTAGGGATTTTAATTAATTTTGATAAATGAAAGAATTTAGATTTTTTTTAACAAAATTTTCACTGCGCCATTTGCAATGTTTTGAATTTTCTCGTTGGAAACTATAAAAAGTTTGATTTGGCTGTATTTTGACAATACTAATTTGTTGTTGACAGTTAGTGTCAGGTAAAGGTAATGAATCGAAATATGGTTTTACTATAGTAAATGAAAAATGCATTGAAATGATTTGAAAAATAAAATTTTAATTAAAATTCGAATATTGAAAACAAGTAGCGAAAGCTTTGAATAAAACACAATTGAAAATGCATTTCCTAAAGGAAAAAAATATACGAATTTCAAGCCGATAATTAAAACTCGTGATCACATGCAGGTGAAACATGATCTCATCCACACGTGAATTAAAAAAAAAAAACAAATTCATTTTATTCTGAATGGCAAATCATATGATTACTCACTTAATTTGTTTAATGAAGAGTTCAGCTGAATCACGATAACTGAATTTAATAAATATTTTACATCGATATAATTAAATTTGCTATTTTTATATACGATATAAATGGCCATAGATTTAAACAAACTTAATTAAAGATTCGAGACTATAAAAAAGGGTTAATTGGACATTATAAATACAAAATCTTTTACTTTTTTTTTTCTTTTGAGATGCATTTGCGAGGAAAATGTGATGATGAGATTAACTCGGTGAATGATTCATATTTTTTTCACGTGTTTAATCGTTCGTTTTATGGAAAACATTTTTTTATATTTTTTTAATATTTTTTGGAAAAATATTTTTATGTTTAAAAGGAAAGCCGAACTAAGAAAGCTCCCCTTGAAGCAAATATTTGAATTAGATGACATATACGGCACTGATTTGTGATGGGGAAAGAAAGAGTTGAAATTTGATCAGGTCGAGATTTTTATTGAGAAATATAAGAAATTAGGTTTAATGAGTGAAGATTTATATTTTGAAATACATTTATTCCATTTATTGTATTTAAAGAAATTTTTTAAGGGATTTTTGCGCATTTTTTCAGTCTGCATTAAAATGGCGATCAAAATATTGTTTACCAAACATTTTTTTTTTTTTTTTTTTGTGAAATCCTTGAAAAGAAATAGGGTTTTGAATAGAAAAAAATATGTTGAATATATTTTTTGTATTTTTTTTTTTTTTGTTAAAAAATTTATTTAAAAAAATTATTTACACTTTAAAATTGAAAATTGTTTTAAAAAGTATTGCATTTTCGTAACCTCGTACTTTATTTGCTTAAGAAAAAAAAAAGTTGTGTTTTAATCTTGGTTTTACTTTACTTTTTCGTTTTAAAAAAAAATTTTAATTTAATTTCAAGCTGATGTTTTATGTAACACGTTTTTCCCTGAGGTTTGGCTTATTTGCGTATTCGTAAATTTATCTCAAAGTGAATTGAGATAAATATAATTAGAAATTTGATATTTTTAATCCTATGTTGATTTGAAAATTAATTTCGAACATTAGGTTTAGTTTCCTACTATTTTATACGAGGAAATTTTATTATTATTAATTATTTATTCCTAATTTAATTTGATTTATGATTGACATCAAACATATTTTTAATTTCATTTTTTTATTTCGCAATTATAATTTTTCATCGCAGAAATGCAACGAAGGGAGAATTTTAACGAAATTAATCGACATTTGCAGTTAATG
This sequence comes from Henia vesuviana, assembly GCA_034696185.1. Lineage (NCBI taxonomy): Eukaryota > Metazoa > Arthropoda > Chilopoda > Geophilomorpha > Dignathodontidae > Henia > Henia vesuviana. The sequence goes on along the minus strand of JAQFZU010001028.1, from coordinate 1,665 downwards.
AAATTAACATATCTTAATTAAAAAATGTGAATATTTGCAATTTTTATTACTTTTTCTCCCTATTTTTTCTACGTTTGCCTTCGCGCATGTGTGAAATAATCCAGTACAGACACGTTTTTTTAATGATATTATTATTACTTTTCTTAATAAGTAAAGAGAAAAAAAATGGACAATTCTCCATTTTTTATTACATTAAATATGAAAACTCAATTTTCGAATTTAGAGTTGGAATTAAAATATAATGAAAATTGACAGACGTCTCGACTCTCATTGTTAAATGAGATAAAGTAAAAAGTAAATTTCGATTTCTTGTAATTTTAATGTTTTAATGTATAGCGATATGTAATCAACGTTTATTTATTATTCAATAGTTTTTAGTAACGAAATATTATTTTTAGAAATATCGATATATCGCACGTGTTACTCAGCAGGTGTTTATTTACTTGTAAAATAATGTCAGAAAAGTGAGTTCAAGGTTACTATTGTTTTATGGCTATTGATTTATTATTTTATCCGCATCGGATAATTTTAATTTCAAAAATAATTTTTTTATTTTTATGAAATGTAAAATTTAATTGGGAGATGTCGAGTGGTTATTTCTGCTTTGTGATTGCATATCCATTGTTTAGAATTTTTTTTTTTTTAAATTTAAAAAAAGATGGAAGATTAAAATGCAAAATGACTTGAGTAAATAGTTGATTTGTAAATAAATTTTAATCTTTTTGTTTACTCTTTTTTGAAATTTATTTTTTCCCCAAAAAACCCATTGTCAAATACTTGAAAAAATCTCAATCTTTTTCCTTCACTTTTGGCATTTTGCCTCGGTCCAACATTTGAAAAGAGTAAACAAACGAAATGACCCAACACACAATTCCAAACCATTACTCAATTTGTGACGTCATTTCCCTAGCCACGTGTCACTTTTACAAGCTGTTGCAAATGATTGACTCGAACTTGAACGTGTAAATAATTTCCCACCTGAAAAATCGTTTTCCTTAACCATTTCCCCATACCCCCATGGGAGTTAAACGTATGGGACAAGGTGTAGGGGATAAAAAAGAAGTTGGGGAAAAAAGGGGGAGAGAAGATAAGACACCGCATATATTCTGCGAGGCCAAATGGATCGTTTTCCCTCGAAAATGGGGTTAGAGGTGGGGGTATTTGCGATAAGAAATAGCACGTGGTAAGGTAAATAGTGGTCAGTTAATGTGATGGGGAATTGTGTGAATTGTGTATTTCTCATTACAAGATCCCCCCACTGTAATGGCAATCAATCGAAATGACCTTCCTCACTCGTTTGACCCAAATTTTCAAATGAATGGAAATCAGTGGTTTTGGACATTGGGTGTGTATGTAAAGGTATGGGCGTCTCCTTTTCACCTGTTCTTTGGAGTGATATCGATGTTGCATTAAGCCACACCCTCCACTACATGCGGTCGAAACATCAGCTGCAACACTTTTGCTTTTCCTTCGTGGTTTGTTCTCATTTTTCAGATGGTGAAGAAGGGTGAAAAGTTGTGTGCGAAAGGGTTTTAAAAATGAAATTCAACTTTTACGTGGTTAAAGCTGAACTTGCAAATTGCATATAAAATGCACTTTTAAAGGCTATTATTAAACCGCAGCTTGTGACCATTAAAAGACATTAAATTTTTATTAATAACAGTT
>JAQFZU010001027.1:0-16407 GCA_034696185.1 Henia vesuviana | reverse complement strand
CCTCAGGTGGTGCAATGGACGCGCCCCGGGGTCACCTGACCGAGACCCATGCTGCCCTCTAGTGACTACTTGGTCACAATTTTCTAATTTAAACAAACAACACCATGTAAACTACTTTAGCACTGTTAACCTTAAAACCCAAAATTACAACAAAGACAAAACTTATCTAATTCTGCGTGAGTGCATTTCTTTATACTCTGAGTCCATTTTCAGCTTCCGTAGCTTGAATTTGTAAGTCCACATTTTAATAACACGAGTGTGTTAATAAAATATACGACTTGAGATTATAACGTCAAATCTCCAAAACCTGGTTACACTCTTCCCCCTGCTTTCTAGGAACATTTCGGAATAACTGAATTCAGTTATTCTAGTCAAATTCCAATAAGGCTAAAACTGTAAGATGAAAGAGAAGTGAGAGATTGCGCCTCCGACAATCTCCAAGTGCAATTAGACATTCTCAAATAAAACCAACTTAAGTTAGTTTGGGTGAAACACGGGCCACCAAGCGAAACACAAACCGCTAAATCACTTAATGCACACATGGCGTTTCAACCAATGAGTGGGGAAACACGGGCCCCCACCAAAACACGAGCCGCCTCATTGGTAATCCCTGCACCAGATCATCCTGTTATCAATGACTCGGGGCCGGCCCACAGTGACCAGAGCGGTCAAGTTAATCACTGCGTCAGGTTTTGGGATCAAAACATATTTTCAGTGCAGTCCCCTTAGGTTCATCACCCTCCGGGACTACACTCAACAAAGTGATTTCTCATCAAATCTACTTTGCTGGTTCGTTTGAGAACTGAATAAATTAGCACAAGGCAAATTTCAAATTATAGGCAAAATCAATCTAGTCTTTTCTCTCTGACTGCACAGACTTAAATAACCCTTTTAATCCTCTTAGCCCCTGGGAATTGGAACTATCCAATCCCAGGCTTCAGACGCCTGAGCTCTGCCCAGCCATCCAATCGGATGTTAGGTCAAAGTTCAACTCATGTGCCAACTACTGAGCACATTTGGCAACGACGACGTGTGATTTTGGACTTTAATCCTTAGGGCTAAATCTAACCCTACTTTAATTAAAGTACCACACGTGGGACTAAACATTTGGGGACATCAACAATTTAATGGTATACCAAATCTCTCACTTGAGAGGTTTTTTAGATATGCCCATACTGTTATTTTACGACTGGTGCCACTTCCTGTCGGCCATGTGGTTAAAGTCATTCGCTTGACTTTTCCATCCGTTACAGGCTATATAAGGCCGCGTAGTGTTTTGTTCTTGCTGCTTTATTACCTTTGAATGTTTGATAACATAATTGATCTGATGTTTGACTTTGGTCACGTTGATTGATACATTTTGCACAGACTAGCGAATAGCTTGATGTGGAGATGAATTCAGTGCATAGCTGACCCTGGAAAGCAATCGAGGATGGCACCTCCTTATGGCTCTGCCTGATCTGGGGCCGGCACTGTACTGAAACATGGCAGTGACCCAGTGCATGGGTTGCGCTTCCGAATGTCGTCAGTTCCTTGTGCATTGATGTATTGTATCCGATGGGACTTGTTGAGCTAAACAGTAAATTTCTTTATCGACACGAGTAGTGAAAGGCGACTATTGCCCTGGACAGTGAGAGACTCATCCTCTTAGGTGTCGATGACCGCTGTTCCCGGGATCGTGAAGCCGCTCTGGTGTATTTTCAGTTAGCTTAAGTTGTTGTATACAATCGCATAATGATAGTTCGAGACCAGAAACGAAAGGGATACCTTTCGTACAAGATGAACCGTGAGACAACGAACCGGATGTTGGTTCGACACGCCGTGTAGACCGAGTGAGTGATAACTGAGATTGTCGCCATAATATGATTACATTATCTTGCATCTCCTGAGCCACCCTGATGACAAAGAATGTGTTCCACAGATGTGTCCCAATGTGCCCCGATGCGTAAACGCGTGTTTTAGTTAAGTAGTTTTAGCCACTCGGCAATTCCGTGTGTTAATGTTAAGGACGCGTAACGCAAATTTGCGCCTTTTTCCATGTCTAGTATTTTCTTTTTGTTGTAGTTTTCAGTTTAGTTAGCTTAGTGTTGTGATAGTTTAGAAATGGGAGTTCTGCGTAACTCCATGACCTGTCCTTACTCTATTTTAGTGATGGTGATCAGAACCTGTTCTTGTAAATGTTAATTGGTTGTAATTAGTTATAATGTTAAATGTAAATATAATTATTAATGGTTCATTTTGGCCGATTAATAAATCCTGTCCATGTTTTGATAAAAATACGAAGTCAGATAATTTCTCTATATAATTGATTTTCACTGGGTTTTAGTAAAAATACAGACTTGGGGAAAAATCACCGTCACAAGCTGAATCTTAGACTGCAACTCAGAAGGGTCTCCTTTAGTCTCTTCATTTTTTAACATTAAGTATTTACCTCTAACACTGTAGCTTAGTATCTCCAGGAACACAGTTTGGCCTACTTTAAGTCTAACGTTATACACCAGGAAAGGAGGACCCGGACTTACCGGGCAACCTCAGGGATTAACAGCCTAGCCGTTCTGTCGGCATAAGCCTCATTACTCATTCGCACATTCAAGTTTTTAAAAAAATGAGCTAGACATTCTATCTGAATATTTAAAAGTCATGCTTCGTTTAACAATAGCTTTAGGTAATATAAATTAACATTATTAAATCTTTTTTAGTTACAAAACTTCTAAATTTTACTAAATATTCTTTAAGGAGAAAAGGATTGTTATTTGAAAATGCCAACAGTAATTATTATTACCATTAATTAATTATTATTAATTATTACCAACAGTAATCAGTATTGAAAGTCATCTAAATTCATTTCTATCATAAGCTTGTAAATACATTTTCTTCCATAAGAAAAATAGCCCTATGGGAAAAATGCATTGATTGGCTATAAGTTTCATAATATAAAATATATTTTAAAGTGTTGCTAATTTCGATTGTTATCATTGTTTTATTTAGCCAATGTAATTATTTTTTAAAATTCGTAGCAATTGGAACAACTCAAGTCCGTAATACCTCCTTGTTAGTTAAAGTTAGAATTAACCCTATGGCTAAAGAGTTACTAACACACGTGAACCTGAAGAACTAGTGATACCATAGTAATAACGTTTCCCTTGCATGAAAAAACTTATTACTACGACGGTGTCACCAAAGCCTTAGTGTGACTTCCGGTCGGTCAAATCATCGAAGTGCTTTGGTTGGACTTTTTTCAACCGTTATAGTTCTAGTGCAATTTACACAGCAATCACATGAGATCCATCTAATGGCTATTAAAGAAATGCTGAGTTATTTATAAAAATTAAAAGTCTAAAGCTAAGATTAGGATCTCTATCTGAATTAGAGATGCTGTATCTCTATCTGAATTAGAGATGCTGTATCTCTATCTGAATTAGAGATATCTTTAATTATATTAGAGATATATGAGTACTTGCACAAACCGATTGTAGAATTTATTTTTATCCATATTTTTGTGGCTGATTTTATGCTGATTTTGTTAGGTAGCTTTTTATATCTGACATTGGAAGTTGGATTATACCAATACTTGTGAAAAAATTAAAATAGCAATGGGAAAGCATTTCATAATGAAAAGATTGTGACTGATGATGAGCGTGAAAGAATTCGCGAGAATTTCATATACAAGATCCTTCAACTTCTATTATGAAATTATGGCAGATAGATGGCGCCACAGTTGCCTACATTTTGATATGTAGTGGTATCGAGAGTATCGAATCTTGTGTATGGGATACTATCCCTATTTCTATTGCATGTTTCAACATGTCTCTAAAAATAGAATAAACACAGGCTTGGCTTTAGTTATTTCAGTCTATTATAGATATCTTTAATTCAATTAGAGATATCTCATTTCAATTAAAGATATCTCATTTCAATTAAAATATCTTTAATTCAATTAAAATATCTTTAATTCAATTAGATATATCTCTATTTCAATTAAAGATATCTTTAATTCAATTAGAGATATGTTTACTGCTTTTAAAGATATCTTTTTTTTAAGAAATGACTAAAGCTAAACCTGATTTTATTCTATTTTTTAGACATGTAATAAAAATATGGATATGGATATGCTGATTTATCTGTAATTCAGTTAAAGATATGTGTAATTAAATTAATTGGAGATACCTTTATAGTAATTGATTTGAGCAACAATTGTCAAATGGATTATAAAATAAATTCTTTTTAATATATAGACTTATATAAAGCACATTTGGTAGATAGATAAATTATAAATATTTTTAATTTATTTAAAGACATCTCTAATTCAATTAGAGATATCTCTAGTCCAAATACGAATGTCAAATATCTCTTAATGCAATTAAAGATATCTATAATAAAGAGAAATGACTAAAGCTACTGTTTATATTCTATTTTTTTTTACATATGTTGAAATATGTAATAAAAATAAGGGTGGCACCCCATAGAAACCTTAACCTTGCTGTGAGTCAAAGCATAATATTGCCAGATAGTTATCTCTGTCCCCAGTATCTACATCTAGCATCACCACTAGAAAATAACTAGATTTTCTTTTCTTAACAATAAAAACCTCTAACATTTTTCTTGAGAATGGCAAGCTGAACAAACTTAATGCTAAATGATTCAAATAGCAAATTTTTTTCACTTACAAGCATTTTTTATTTTGTAAACAAATGCCTAACAAGCTAAGTTGCTAGATGTATCAGGAATAAAAAACAGTTTCTGCCACTGCAATTCAAAAAAAATCAACACTGACAAAATAGGACAAATTATCATTATTATTTTTTAGTTTGCTTTTATTTATTTAATTTCAATCTCATATTATTATAGTGGTTTAACACATTTTTCTTGTGGCATTGTGCCAAAAATTTTAATGACAATTATCATTGATGATTCATTGTAAAATAGACAGACCAATATCTGGAACTTTGTAGTGAATCTCAAAGTTGAAGAAATTTTACAATGATCTCTTTCACCTTTCAGTATTGTGAGGTATGTTTTCTTTTCATTCTATTATACAATTGTAGCTTAATTATAAAAAAATAAGTATTTTTTTTAAATTACTAAAAACTGCTGAAATTTATTTTTCTCCCATCAAAATAAAACACTTAAAATTTGCTATTATTAAATTTACCAATAAATTAATAAAATACACTAAACCTTGGGTAAAAACAACAATACTGGACTTAAGAAGAGGCGATTGCAGGCTATTAAATAATACACTTTACATATTTTTGTCCTAAAAAGTTAACTTTATTATTAATTTAAAAATTAATCTAAAGATAATTTTTTAAATATTAATATGATTTATTCCTATAAATTCTGTAACTTATAGAAAGATTTTTTTAGTTTGAGCTTTAATTAACTCCTGCCAGGTGGTGCGCAGTACATAAATGATTTAATTTGGTATGAATTTTTCAAATATTAAAAAAATAAATACATTACAAATACATTAAGAAAGTGATCTAATAACAAAATAGACGTACATAGTCTGTATTTAGCAGATGTAAAAACAAAAAATGATTGTAAAATCAGTCGTTGATATGTAATGAATTTTTGCAATACATATTTTTATTCCACATTATTATAAGTAGTTTTTACCATTGGCTAGCTATTATTGCTATTTTTAAAAATTATTAATTTTATTTTTAAAATAATATTTTCAAAATGGAAAATGCAGTATTTTCTATGTATTTTATATATCACTTTTAATTAAAAACTACTTTAATTTTAAATAATTTATTTTCAAGTTTTAAAATATATTTTACAAAAAATAAAAAGAATATTTTACAATTTGGAAAGATGATATAAGAAAATGTAATAAAATACGTAAATTGTTAAATCTATAAAACTCAGAAAAATTTAAATAACATCCAACAACAAAACAGTGAAATTACACAAATAACACATTGAATAAACTTGGATTCAATAAATTATTAATTTTAATTTTTTCAATACAAAAATCATAATTGGAGGAACCAATCGCAGACTTTACTCAATAGAGACTTATTATCTAAAACTTCTGATACAAGGCAAGTGCCGTCATATGATAAATTATAAAAAAAAATTAATCTACCAAAAAATCCATTACTTGAAAATAATTTCAATAGAACTTTGCGTTTTGTAATGAGATTTAACCGTGATTTTCAAATTTTTTTAAACAACAAAAAATCCGATTATTAACCACGCTCCATTTTATTAGCGAGATACAGCAAAGGTCTAAAAGTTAAAACCGTTTGTGTTTTCTCGTTTGTTTAAACAAAATAATCACTCATTTTATGGTTGAAGCGCAATTGTGTGGTAAAACATAATTACCATCCTTTGTTAACTTTTGTAATTACTTTGTTGACCATCCAATTTGCAGCAATTGACACCTACTTGCCAATAAAAGCCCTCCTATAAAGATAACTTTTTAAAGTGATCTCTCTCAAACAAAAACTTATAGGTTGAAAAAAATTTATGAAATAATTATTTGACCTTGCAACTGAATAGCTAAACATCATGCAATTCATATTAAAGTTTATAGTATAAACACAAAAGAAAAATGGGTCAAGTGCCGTGACCAATAGACATAAAGGAAAAAAAGCCACTCGAGTCTTTTGTGTGGCAATCAACACTTACACTAAATGAGCTTTTGTACTCAAACCCGTCAAAGAAACCCCTACCAGTTGCCTGCAATTGCAATTCACTTATCATTTGCTCCCTAGGCAATACAATCCCTACTGTAAACCTTTTCTTTTTGCTTTCCAAAGTTGAAAATACATTTTGATTTAACTGATATACATTAAACGAGACTAATGCACCCACGAATTTCTTAACTGCACCTGCAAAACTCAACGAAGGGAGGTTCTCACACACAAAGCGGATGTTTACATCGTCGGGTCAGTTGTGATTGGTGCGGTTGGCCCAATTTAAGAACAAAGAAAAAATCAGTAGCTTTAATTGCTTATTCATGTATTTGAAGTAAAGAAAATCCAGTAGAAAGTTTGCGCATTCATTGATTTTATGATAAACTTATAAAAAATAATTTCAGACATTCACCAGCAAGAAAATGTGTGACATTTGCACACGGTTTTCTGGGAAGAAAAAAGGGCGAGGAATCCCCCCACGGCAGCGCACCGTCACGGTCGAAGACGTGAAAAACGCAATTCATAGACTTTCATCTTGTTGGCCCATCTTTCCCTCGCTTCTTTTTGAGATGCTGCTGACTTCTTACGCATCGTTGATTTTTACCCTCTTAAAAAAGTTTGTCCCTTTCTTCGACTTCAGTTCTCGGTTTCGGGGATTTTTGCAATTGATAATCTTGTTTTGTCTGATGATATTTGCTTCGATTGTGATATTTAAAAAACATTTTCGATAAATCAAATGGGCATTTCTACATGACTGTGAATGCAAGTAAGAAGTAACAAGCACGTGCCCGCCACGTGTCACCTTGACCACATGTATACAATCTATCCCTCGACAGTAGCTTACCTCTCGGGAGAAAATCTCTGTCAAACATATCGCTAGTATACAAACAAGAAAACCGTAATGCGCACCATATGCCAATAACCGTAAATCAATATTTAACTACACAAATAATTATATTTCTTTTTGTGCGTATTTTTAATGCTTGAATTTCGATCGCATTCAAAAGAAAAAGATGCCAATAAAAAAGCCACAAAAAAAAGTAGCTAAAGGCAGTTGTATACACGACCATGCCTTAAAATAAACACTCGCGAGATTCATTTGCACGTGCAGTTCATGAAAACAAATGGGAAGATGAACAGATTGTACTGAACCTCAACAAATTAGGATGCGAGAAAAGTGAAAATAGAATTTTTTTTAAGCTGATGCTTTTAATGCAGTCTAATGTTAAGTTTTTAAAGAGAAATTTTTTTACGTTTTCGGTTTAAAAAAAGTATTTATTTATCGACTGGACTGTATTTTACAATTTGGCGATTGTGTAGTGTTGAAAAGAAATTTAAAAGCTGCTCGCAACTTGTGATGAGCAAATGTAAAGAAACTAAACTCGTATAGCTGGATCCCATCATCAAAGCAAGCTAATGAGAAAGTCAATAGAAAAAAAAACAAATTGAAACAAGCCTGGATTTCATGAGGGCCGAGGGAAAGGTTATGAGTTTATTTATATTTCTTATGTATCAAAACATACAACAGAAGCCAAAAACTATAAATCCGGAGAGCACTAAACAAAAAATGCATAAAAACCGGCGCACCCCTTTAAAGAATGCAGACCAGCTAAAAAAACTTAGTTCACAACAGATATAACTAATAAACGAAAACATGGTTAGATTGGTTTAGTTTACTTTCTCAAAGTAAACTGGAAAAAGATTTTATATCCTTCACCAACTAGTAAACTACTTTCTAAAGTAGACAAGTTGGCAGTGTTAGTGATCCCTTCACTTTATTGAAATTATTAACCAAGCTGGGTTTTAGCTGAGTTATAGTTGAAGAAAAATTACTTAAATTACTATTTTAACTAACTTGTAAAAAGAAAAAATAGGCACTGAATGAAAAATTTAACTAGAAGCGGAAGGTGGGGACATAAATGATGGATGTCGGCTATTCATTCTGCAACGTCACTGGTTGTTGCCTCTTTGCAATACGATTCGACGATGACGAACCGAGTGACCATTGGTCACGGTACTTTGATTCGTTGATGGAACTGAACTCCTTTCATCCATTCCTCCGGCGCCAGAGAGGCGTCTCAAAGTGAGGATAGTCGAGAAGTAATATTTTTAGTAGAATCAAGTTAAAATATCACAATTTTATGTTTCGATAAAATTGTTAAAAATTATTAAAAACATAAAACATGTTTTTTTAAAATTCATACGATTCAATGTATTGTGTTGTGTGTTTCAAGTGAAAGTTTCTATTTTTATATCAGCAGTTGAACTCGTTAAAGTCAGTGATGAGTGGGGTCATAACCTTTTCTTAACTATTTAAACGGTGCCTCACCTTTTCCCGTCCAACCCTTTCTTTCTAATTCATACTAGAAATGGAAATCCCAAATTGTCTTAACATTGTTTGAATCTGTAAAGTTTTATTGGTTTATGGTTTGGAAATCTGGATAGTGAATACACATACGATTTGTAATGAAAAGTAGTAAAGAAATGTTTCCTGTTGTAATTTGTGGTTTTGAAAATGAATTTTAAAAAAAAATATTTTGAAACTAAAGAGAAATGATGAAAAACTCAATGCAAACCAGTTAAAATTTATTTTAAATGACCCATATTTTGTAAGTTGACAAGTTTTCAGTTCCTAGTTTGAAAAGGAAAAGAAAAAAGAGATTAAGACTAATGCTGTTAAATCGGCTAAAAGTGGGATAAAATAGTAATGACAAGACACTAGAGATGAGTCAGTGCAGGCGCGCCTTAAATCCCCCGGCGTCGATGTCCCATGGCTGCATCCTGCGAGGGTGTGTGGTGTGTGTGGGGGTGGAGTGCAAGAAGCAGAGGTGGATATGACGCTTGCATTTTCTCACACTGTTTTCTCATCCACCCCCACTTCACTGAATCGTGCCGTTAGAAACCGAGTAATTCGATTCTTCACCAGATGCTCATTGTTTCTCCCATAATCTTCTGAGTGGCTAAATAACCAACCGACCCCACCCACGCTACGAAATCAAACTTTATCGACGTAATAAAAATTTTAAAAAAATAAAAAATAAAACGTTTTAAAAAAAATTAATTAAATTTTTATCACTTGAAATTTTATTTTAGGAAAAAAAATTTAAAAAAAAATTAATTCGAGGGCGCATTTAACAGCAGCGAGTGAAGTGAGAGATGGCGAAAGGCCCCGCGAAAAGCTGAAAGCAACTTCCGTTGCCCAGAAGTGATGATATAGAAGGAGGGAGGGAACGAAAGATGGGCGATACAATCAAAGGACGGGTAAGCAGGGGTAGTTGGTGTGACGTACTGGCATCGCGCGCTCTGATTGGCATGTTTATCTGGACCTTCTCTAATTTTATCATGCCGACTCAGTCGCACTTTTCCCGCCCATCGTTTCATTAACATAGAAGAAGCCAAGCCGTTAAAAACCACACGTGGCGTTCCACTTGCATGCACTCTCCACGATGATTCCAATCAAATACGAACCCGGTTCGCCCGAGCTTAATTCGCCGACCTCGTCTCGCGGGTCTGACATTTTGCTTCGCGAAACACTCTGTATTGACCCGATCGACGTGGACAGCGAACGTCGTCTACACCGCAAAAGAAAATACCAGTCGCTTCATAGCAACAAGCGTATCGACAAGTGTCCCATTGTGGATATGGCAGTCGCAGGGTCAAGTAAGACCAAGAAAAGGATCCCGCAGAGTTTCGAGGATGTGCAGAACCAACGCGTTTTGGCGAACGTGAGGGAACGGCAACGGACTCAAAGTTTAAATGATGCATTTTCGTCATTACGTAAGATCATTCCCACCTTACCTAGTGATAAATTGTCCAAGATACAGACACTTAAACTTGCATCGAGATACATAGATTTTCTGTACCAAGTGTTACGCAGTGACGAGCACGATAATAAACTGGGCAGCAGCTGTAGTTATGTGGCCCACGAGAGACTCAGTTATGCCTTTTCGGTGTGGAGGATGGAGGGTGCGTGGTCTGGACACTGAGTATTTTTCTTTTTTTTTTTATATTTTTCAACAGGTTATTTTTATACTAACTTATTCTCATGTTCATTTTAAAATTTGAAATTCTTAACTGATTTCAACTGCAGGAAAAGTGCAATTTGACGTTATTTATTCAATTTTCTTTTCTTTACGAATTATTATGTACTTTTTATATTATACTATTTTATAAGTATTATTAATGTAGATAATTAATATGATGCATTAAAATGGATTAAATTATATCATGGTTAGAATATTTTTGTAAAAGACTTGTTTATCTAAAATTAAAAACTTATTTTAAATAAAAACTTTTAAGAAAATGAAAAAAAATTATTTGACGTTGTTTCTGAAAATTTCGAAATGAACTCAGCTGTGGGCAAAAGTGTCTAAAGTGATTAAGTAAATATGAAAGGATGGCGGTTAGTTGCAATAGAAGGGCAAAAATAATTTTAAAAAAAGAAGAAAACTCAGAAATAGAAACATAATTTTAGCTTTGCACCTGCGTTGAGAAAAATGAAATGGTTGTAAGGTTTAAATACAAAAAGTGTATGTTTAATTAAGAAATAGATTCTATCCATTCCCAAGTGACGTGCAAAACGGAAGTCGTCATTTAAAAAAAAAACCACACAATCAATCGCAGCTGCAGCAATCCAATGAAAAAAAAATTAAAAATTAAAAAAAAAAATCATTTTTCATTATCAAAAACGATGTTTAAACGAGTATCGGATTAACGAATAGATCTTTATAACTCGTATTCTGACACTAATTACAATGTAGATAGCACAAAATGAGATTTATTCCCATCACTGTTATTCGATCGCTACTTTCCCTTCAGGATGTATGACCCTCAACTCATATAGTAAAGGAGTTGCATCTTTCGTTTTACTCCAATCACGTCACTATTTTTTCAAATCTCTTATGATTTAATCACGTTATATAAAGTTAGTTTATGTTTCGTATGAAATTATATAAGGTTAATTTTCCGCTAAAACTGATTCTAAACAGAAGCTTCCTTTTTCTTTCCAATTATTACTCGGCTTCTTGAAATTTCCCCTTCTCTTCGGGTCATGAATATGGGGTTCGCAACTACAGCAAATGAGCTGCAATCAAACACCGCAACTTGGAGGCCAAGCTAATTCGCAAGTTTTTTTTGTGTGTAACTAGAAAAAAGATTTCATCTTGCCCCTGCCATTGACGACTTCATTTTAAAATATCCTACACCAAAGTATTTTTGAAAAATTGTAATAATAAAAAAAAAAAAATAAAAAAGTGGAAAATATTCTCAAATGAATCATTTGTAAAAGATGAAAAGGAAGTTTAACAGCTATTTTTAAATCGAAGGTTGAATGATGGTGGCAAATATTTTTTAAAAGTTTGTTTTATTTAGTTTTTTTGTTTATGGGGTGAATTAAATACAAAACGGGACGAAAAATAGTTTTAAAAGACTACAAGATCATCGATTTATTATAATCAGTTGATAAACATCAAAAACAAATGTCAAAATGTCAAAAACAAACTAGTAGTTGGTCCGCTCCTAAAGACTTAGATTCTAATGCTGTTGGTCTTTTGAATTGTCTGGTTAGTTTAGATCACGGTCTATCAAGAGACCGTGGTTTAGATCCTGCCTTTTCACTTTTCTGTATCTCTTAGTCTAAATGTAAGATTTATTATAGGGAGTCCAGAAAAATTAAATATCTTCCTTTGAATCTAATGTTAGAATTATTATCTGAAAATTTGTTTATGTAATAAAACCGAAAAAAATCTGATTTATTTGCTGAATTTCATTTATAAAAAAAACTTACATAATTGATGCATCACACATCTTGTTGCAAACAAAATATTGTGAGATAAATATCATCTTTAAAAATTTTTGTAATATTTTTAACATAAAAATGTTTATAAGAGGAATCGAATAGTTACTTTAATGTAGAAACAATAAAAATGTTATCTGGGATTTTGCTTCTGGTGATTGACATATTGTCGAATTCAAAAATATTGAGGTAAAATGTCGAAATATCTTACATTTAAGTAAAAACTTTCAAAATAAATCAAATTTATTTTAATATTTTTTATGAAAAATTTTATTTTATTATGGAATTTCAAAAATGAAATTAATTGAGAACCAATTTTATTTTGTTCATTAATTAAATACAGCAAATGTCATTTAATACCTGTTTACAAATTTGTAAAAAGTGTCAAAACAAAATAGTGGAAAAATGTTTTCAGTTAATTTAACATTTTGCTCCGAATTTTTGATAAATAATATCAAAATAAATCAAAAATTTATTTCGAAATTGTTTTTTTTTTAACTTAAATGCACTATAGAAACAGTTTGATTAAGGCCACTTAAAATATAGTAAAATAAAAGTCAACCAAATATTTTATTTTAGTTATCCAATTATTGTTATTTTTGTTAAATCTGTCTTATAGGTAAATTGAATTTTGTATTGCCATATTAACCAAATGATTGGTTCAACTGTTCAAGCTTAACACCTTAATTAAATAACTACAACAAAAACATTTTATTGACCTTTATCTTATGTTGCCTCAATCAAACTGTTTTTAGGGTGTGTAAGATTTTTCGACATTTTGGCTTTGACATCTTGAAATTCAGAATTTCATAGTGCTTCTGTTTAATTGAATTCATTGTTGGTGTTTTTGTTAGGCCTAGGTCATGCCGCATATAGCTGCTGGCGGCGTTAAATTTTCTTTCTTTCTCTCTTTCTTCTGTTATAAAAACAAAGTCGATTGCCAACATGAATTGTTCTTTTATACTAATGTAATAGCAAATTATAATGTGATAACAAATTTAAAATCATTGATTAAAAAATGTTTATAAAGTCAACAATCAGAAGAAAAAGAAAGATGGAAATGAAAGAGGTGGGTAGGTATTTGGCTTTATGTCACCAGCAGCTATGGAAATGAAAGAAATCCAAATTCATGAAGAAGACTACATCAAATTCCAAAATCTAATAGTGGTCTTAAATTACATGAAGAAGACTACATCAAATTCCAAAATCTAATAGTGGTCTTAAATTACATTAATATTGTTAAACTTATAGCTTAATATGCACTTTTTCCCATAGGAAAAAAATTTGATTTTTTTCCCTATAGGAAAACCTGGATGTGGATGGAAGCTACTATCCTCTAGCGTCAATCTGCAAGAGAATATTCGTCTTGGGCATGAATGCAGAACTGGTGAGGCGATGTGCATTGTGGACTGAAGTTTCTTGAGCTTTATTTTCATTACATTGTGGAAGTAGAACAACGGTCTAGTGCACTCTTAGAAAAAATGGATTAGTTGAGGCTTGCCAGGCCTCAACTACTCCATTCTTTCTAAGAATGTGGCTTTTGCTGGTGTAATCCGCAAAGAATACGAATTCTCTTTGTTTCAGCGAGATTATCGAAACAGAATTAAAAGTCATAGGAAGAGAAAGGTCAAGTTAGGTCAAAGTACAGGCAATCCTGCATACGCCTTTGTATAAATAAATGACCATTCGACATTGTTCATAGCGACACTGGTCGCGATTACACAACTCTAATGGTGGGTGCACACCTAGCGCAATTCGTAGAATCTCTTTGTAGAAAGCGAAGCGTTCTCATGACGTCATTTCCTTTTCGCAACAATTTTACTGTATAAACAATTAAGTTTTAATATGAAACATAAGATATTGTAATATGAGTTTGTGACCAGTAGTCACTAGAGGGCAACATGGGTCCTGGTCACATGACCCCGGGCCTCGTCCACTAAACCGCCTGGGGGCTCAACTTCATGATAGATAGAGGGTCAGTCTGTGACCACCTATCCAAAAAATCGAACAGGCGGAAAGAGAGTCTGATACCAACTACAGGAGAAAGAGAATATGCGGTGTTGCCCAGGCGAGAGTCTTGTGGGGGGAATGAAGCTGAGAGGCCATGTACGGCTACCCCATACAGCCAGAATTAATGTGCAATAGTTAATATAGCTTCGTATCGGTAGCTTAAGCTACTGGTACTAGGAAGCATTGGGAACATGACAGTGATGCGAGTTGCGGCCTTAATAATAAAGGCTCGACAGCCTACAAATATCCAGTCCGTTTCAATTATTCTAAGTGTCCCATTCGTAACACTGCTGCATGGAGACCGTGTCCAGGCAACAGGAGAGCGGATGATCACAATATAATAAATTATTTACCAAATTAAATAGTAATTTTTTAAAAGGTGTAGAGATAATAAGCAAATTTGAAGCACATTAGAAGGATTGAAATATAATAAACTAGCAATACCACATTTTTTATTTTTGCTAGCAATCTTTAACTTTTCTTTAAAAAATTTAGTTGCACAAATTAATCTCAAGTTAATTTAAATCTAGGTTGAAAAACAATAGATTTTAACATTTACTTTCAATTGATGAATCTGATTGGTTTATATTTGATTATATGGTCTGTACTATCTCTAGAGAATACAGTTAAAGATTTAAGTGGCCAAAAATGAACAGTTTAATTTAAACTTTTACTCAAGTGCTAATCTCAATTGCAATTATTTGTGCAACATAATTCTAAATAACTTCAGATTATTTTATCAATTAAATATTAGTTAAAAATTAACTATAGTTGGAGCAATCGGCTCCATGCCATCCAGTTACTTGTATTCCCGTTTTTGATTCACTGAATTATTTCATTTGAATTTCTTTTCATCATCATTTTTTAAATTTTTACCTACCAAATAAATGAATAGAGCATGCAACTTAAATAAAAGTGGAATTTACAATAGTTTCAAATTCTCATATTGCAAGAAACAGATCTATAATTAATCGAAATCGCAATTCAAAGTGCAGGTTTAATTTAATGTTTTAAAAATTGGTTTTGAATTACATTTTAACGACACAAAATACAACTTAAACGAAACTTGTTTGATAATAAAACCCTAAGTTCCATATCTAATACCTGTAAATTGCCACAAACTATAAGCAAAAAAATTTTTGAATTTTAAAGATTAAATTAGTATTTGTTGGCCAAATTTAATTCAATATGGCTGTCTTAAAGACAAATTGCGTGTAAAATTAAGTTCAATGTCAAATTAGTGAGTGATGACCTAAAAAATATTTAAATCAATTTCATCTGCAATATTTAAAAGTCACGAAATTGAGTGTACATGGTTTCTTAGATTAATGCGCAATATTGTTACATGGTAGCGCAATTTCGCTAAAATGACGTTGGAGAGCAACAAAAGATGGCACTACTCGTGCATCAATCCTCCCTGTAGAGATAGTGGTTAAAAACAAAGTTTTTCGCTATTGCCGAGTAAAAAAGAAGTTGCTGTCGGGATTCTGTTCAATGTTGTTGCTTTGCTTTATTTGCTATGTGATTTGTGAATACAAAATTGTATTGAATTAGTTATTACTTTATTAATGTAAATCTAAGAATGAATATAAAGTATGTGTTTAAATTGAATAATTGAAATGGTTGTCTCGCAAAGTTATTTTGTTTATTCAAGCTATTAATCCCTAAGATCCCGTACCGCTGCGTGGGCTTAAGATACATGTAGCAAAGTGGTGGTGATGCAGGTTCTTTTATTAAAAATTTTAAAATGGGAAATATTTTTCCCGCCATAGATATATTGTTAAACTTATGGCCTAATAATGCACTTTTTCCCATAGGAAAATAATTTGATTTTTTTCCTATGGGAAAACATACATTAGTAAGCTCTAAGTTTAACAACATTCTAATAAGAATGGAATGGGATAAAATTGGTACCATTCGAAAGCTCTCGGCGAGCTGATCACAAATCACCTATGG
>JAQFZU010001026.1:0-16417 GCA_034696185.1 Henia vesuviana | reverse complement strand
AACCGTACACAAGAATGCCGAATGGCTGAAAACTACTTATCTAAACACGCATTTACGCATTGGGGACACACTGGGACACACGGTCGAGTATGGACATATTATTTGACATCAGAGTGATACATGAGATGTAAGACAATGAAATCACATTATCTTGACAATCTCGATTATCACTCGCTTGGACTACACGGCATGTCGAACCGACTTCCGGTTTGTCGTCTCACGGCTCATCACGTATGAAAGGAATCCTTTTTGTTTTTGGTCTCGAATTATCGTTATGAGATTGTGTACAACAAAACGTGGGATAACTGAAAATACAACGGAGCGGCTTTACAATCCCGGGAACAGCAGTCATCGACACCTAAGAGGATGCGTCTCTCACTGTTCAGGGCAGTAGTCGCCTTTCACTACCCGTGTCGATAAAGAAATTTACTCTTTAGCTTAACAAGTCCCATCGGATACAATACAATCGCTGCACAAAGAACGGGCGACATTCGGACACGCAACCCACGCACTGGGTCACTGCCATATTTCAGTACAGTGCTGGCCCCAAGTCAGGCAGAGCTATAAGGAGGTGCCATCCTCGGTCGCTTTCCAGGGTCAGGTACGCACTGAATTCATCTCCACGTCAAGCTATTCGCTAGTTTGTGCAAAATGCATTAATCAATGTGACTAAAGTCAAACATCAGATCACTTATGTTATCACACATTAAAAGGTAATAAAGCAGCAAGAACAAAATACTACACAGCCTTATATAGCCAACTAATACCTTCACACAAAAGCGGGTAAAACATCTAATCTCTACTTCGTGGACACTCGGACTCTTCCATTTCCATCCAATCGGATGAAATGGCCAAAGTCGTCCATCCAAATGCCATCTAATGGGCACTTGTTACAACGAAGACATGTGCTCTTATAATTAGCATCTGGTTAAAGCTAACCCTAATTATAATCACACATATCCACTAGAAGATTTACTTGTTTATTCAAACCATATAATTAAAATTTTTTTTGTTTATTTACAGCAACGAAGTAAGAGTTGCGCTCCACAAAACCTGTGGCAAACTCGAGGAAGCATAAATGGTGCTCTGCATTATCATCGTTGGCCTTGAGCATTGCATCATAGTATTGTCTGGAGAAACACTGCAATGCAGTGCATGTCTGGAGATAAGATTGTGCTTTACCTCTTACCCTACTTCCAGGTGCTCTCAAGAAGTTGAGATGGCACGTAAGAATTACTCTCATTACATGGAGGAAAGCTCAAAAGATGTATCAACAGCAGATCAAAGACCAGAAGAACAGGTTACGGCAATCGACTGTCGATGATGCAAGAGCCAGATTGCCTCAGCTTCTGATCTTTGCCTTGCAGTCAATCTACCTGCTAAGTTAGAGGTTTCTCGGGTACCAACTACTTCTACATTAATGGTAGTCAGCTCGACCTGTAGTTCACCAGACAAACCAGCAGAGCTGATTGACATACCTTCTTCTTCCTTGGAGAAACAATGGAGATGGAGGATGCATGCATCTCCACCTTAACAGTTTCAAACCAAGAAACCGACAATCTTGCTGCAGTAGGCAACGACCTACTGCAACAAGAAATTACCAAGAAATTAATAAAATTAATTAATAAAATGTAAACATGTTGCCTGGAGATGGTGTCTAGTTGGTGTGGGAGCGACGGTTTACAATAATGTGTTGTATACTGTTTTTGCTCAGACTGTCAAATACCAAACGGAATATTTTTGTCCACAATTAAAGCACAGGTTAAGGTTGCAGATGTGTGACTATTAAACAAAATTCAATCTGCCCACCTGCACATCACATTTATTATGATGTGCAAGTTTCATATTCTTATGCATTTTTGAAATTATCTAAAAACTGAATAGTAAAAGAACTACGTCGCTATTGCTCGATTGCCCTAATAAATCATGTGTTCTCCTTCAAGCCTACTGTCAATGAACAGTAAGGCTAAAATCCTGTTTCAAATTTATATATAAAATGTTATGGATTAATACCCTAGCCATATCATATTTGTTTTGATTGAAAGTATGTTCAATGTGATTACTAGAACATTAACACTGAGTAAAAGTGCAAAATGTTTTTTATAAAAAAAGTTTTTATTTGTTTAGAAAAATGTGAAATGCTATAAATTGTAATTATATCATCCACTTTAGTATTATTGTACAATTTCACTGCAATTGGATTCACAGAAACTTTATTGCAAGAAGTTCAGGGTTTTGTTCAACTGATGACAACTCATCACCAACCCAGTATAAATCAGTCACATTAACACGTAAAAGTCAAATAACTCATTATAATTCAACTTCTGTATGGTAAACAATCATTGATAACAACCACAATCAACTTTGATCAACTTGTAACCAATTAATAAAACATTACTTTATATTCTATAAGCTAAGACAAAACACAATTTAAAGTTAACTGCCATTGATATTAAAAGTTGACTTAAAATGTATATTTAAATATGTTCAAGAATCTTATTATCAATTATTAAATGCTGGTTATAAAATTAATATATTGATCTAAAATTGAATGTACAAACATTTAGAAAAATAATGTAACAACTGTTTCAACTGCATTCGACTTTTAAGGCACATGCATGTAAAATACATTTCGACACGAGTTGATGTGAATAACAAAAAAGAATTTATGTTTGGGAAATTCGAGTTGAATTTTAGATAATGTAAAGGATAGGTTAGAAAAATATAATTCACCTATTAACATTTAGATAACAAAAATTACAAAATTTTTATAACCCTTGTTATATAATAAGAAAAATATTTAAATGAACTACCCCACCAAAGTACATTAAAATAACAATTCTTTAAAAAAATATTTCAAATATGCACTAATTGTAAAAAATAATATACATTATTTTAAAATATATTTATTCCAGTCAATGAATGCCATTTTGCTTAAAAATACATGATAGCTATATAATGATATGTCATTTAATTTTAATTTGTGGATTAGGCTAATAATTGCATTTTTCTATTTCTTGGTAATAATTTGCAACTCTCTTGAAATGAAGAGCTCATAAGATAAAATTAATTAATAATGGCATTTTTTGTTTGTTTGAATTATCTAATAATAAAAAAATGTTCATTTTACAAAAAAAATAATAATTTTTTAACATATACACATGGTCATATAAAACAACATGATTAGCAAGAATATATTTGAAATTATTTTCTACAATTTTTAAACCAAGATATTTTGTATAATTCTTATGTTAATTTAAAACCTGAAATAGTATACAGAATGTTTTTTTGCTTGCAATCACCTCAAATGAAATTCATAATAATGTTACTTTAAAATAAAAGTCAAATTTATAGCCAGGTGAGTACATTATCCATTCTGTTGGTGTTTAATAAGGCTTCGACATCATTTAGAAGTTCTGATCCTAATTCTTCCTGAAAGGAAATGAAAAGAAATACTTTTAGTATTAACCTATTAAAAGTTATAAAGTAAATTATGATTATAACTTCTTTTTTTAATTATTAAACAAGAAAATCTGTTTTACTTCATTGCAACTTTGGATGACAAGTGGGTTGGTTCTGTAGTTAAAATCAAGACTGGATGGAAAATATAAATGGGCACTAGAATTGGAATTAAAATTAAAATGAAAGATCTGCAATTTGCTGTCATATAGGTTTGGGTTCTACATATGGGATCATGTTAATATACATTTATGAAAAATCATAAATGTGTATTTACATAATCTCAACTTAAGTGTCTTGAACCTAGTCCTGTTATTGTCCCAAATTGAGACTGTCATTTTAGTTGTGTTCTCAATTCTAATTGAAACCAAATCTTAAAAAAAAAGCTTAAGGGTTGGCTAAGTGAGGAGATTTTTATGACTAAGGCAAGGGTAAAGTCAAAAAAATTAACAATAAAATAAATAATTTAAATAACTTTATATCTATTGTGATAAAAGTTTTTTTTGCAATTTTTATGAATTCTATAATTATAAAAAAAATTTATTGATTTAAATGACACTGTGAAATTCATAAAATATGTAAATTCTCATCAAATTTTGTTGCAAAATAATAAAAAAAATAAATTAAAATTACAAAGAAAAGTAACCATTTAGTTAATCACCATTTTAAGAAATTCGTTTAGAATATCAGCAATTGATACAAATATCATATTTAAAATTAATTTTTTTTTGCATCTTTGATATCACAGGTAATTTGCATTCCACCAATATTTCAATTGGACAAACTTTGCAACCATTCATCTATGAATTGAATGTTTGATAACCATATTTAATTGCAAAGTCCCATATCAATGATTATTGCCACATTGTAAAATCTCAGTACTAACTTACTGATTATTCTGAAACTAATAAAAGACTTTGGACCTGTAAACTTGGCTCCAAGTCATCCGAATCCATGTTATTATCTCCTAGATTATTCAAATCTGATGACTGCATGTCTAAACTTCCTAAATCACTTCCTGTGTGTTGTGGTCCTGTAGAGCTGCCATCTAAAATAACAAAATTATGTATAAGTCTTCAATACTTTATATATTTTTGGATATTATCAGAGAAGTGATGATTTCTGCATATATTCCAGTTTTTATAGTTTTTTTAATTATTTAAATTAAAGATTAGTAATTTTGAATTCATTCAA
Source organism: Henia vesuviana (assembly GCA_034696185.1). Classification (NCBI taxonomy): domain Eukaryota; kingdom Metazoa; phylum Arthropoda; class Chilopoda; order Geophilomorpha; family Dignathodontidae; genus Henia; species Henia vesuviana. The sequence goes on along the minus strand of JAQFZU010001026.1, from coordinate 11,764 downwards.
GAATTGCTTATACGATAGACAAAATTTATGACCAGAATTGTTTCTTCATCACTGCCTGCTAAGTATTTGGTTGTAATTTTTACTGTCACTTGGTTCCATGCTGTCATCCATTGCACCAAGATAATCTTCAGGTGTATGAGGTAAACTGTAGTTATTTCCCATCCCTAATCCACTGTCCGTACTTTCTTGACGCGAATGAAATTCATTGCTGCCTAGAAAAGGATCTAATCCTGTGGTAGTGACTGGTGGCAACTCTGCTGTCGGAGAAGTTGATATTCCTTCACCTATTGTCTGGCAAATCAACATTTCCTGCAATTATTTAAAAATATAAATATATTAGTTTTATTGAATTATTGTATTTCTACAGTCTGGTTATTATTAAAGAAGAATTTGAACTTATTCTTCCTCTCATAAACTATGCTGCATATTCAAAGCATTTCCCATATTGTATTTATAAAATCAATTCAATTCCTTCCTATTTGCATAACTTCCGCTTGCTTTTATATGGCAGGTAGAATTTTATTCGATTCAAGGTATTAGTTATCATGAGGTTCACTGGGCCGAAACCTATTGCACACTTTTTACTTGGAAGTCCATTGCTATGTAGACATGTGAAGTATGGAAGTGACGTCAAAGCCGTGAATTATATTGCATAAAAAGTAAAAAGCAAATGCTGGCTACAATATTTTATCAATATTGGATGTTATTTTTACAGACACATTTTTTTTATTTGTTTATCAGTTTAACATTCAACTTAAAACAAAATTTAAATATTTTATTATCTCTACAGTTCACTAACCTGAGCCATTGCTACGTCTTGTTGCTGCAATCCTTGTTGCTCTCTATCCATCTGTAAAAATTGATATTAACAAGATGAGTTTAATTTTAAAAATAGTTTGCATTTTTCTCTATGAATCATATGAAATTAAATTTAACTTGTAAAGAATTCAGTGCTATTTATACTTCAAAGTTACCTGTCGCCTGATTTCTTCCTGTCTTAATCTTAATCTTTCTCTTTCCATTTCAAGACGTTGAAGTCTAACTCTTTGTTGACGCTGTTGAACATTCATGAGGTTAGTGGGTCCTTGGCCAGGTGCATCAGTATCCCCAATTTGTGGACTCGCCACTGGATTCGTTTGTCTTTGCACGTGCATTGCTGCAAATAATAAAATAAAAAATTAATACACAAAATTAAAATAAGAAATTGCACAAAAACAAATTGGTATTCAATGCCATTTTCATTCTCTCATAAGTTAATTGACTTAAAACCTACAAATAATATTTTATTTAGAGAACGTGGGCATAAATTGCAAGTTACAAATTAACATGACAGAAGTGCATTTACTTTCAACAGGATACTGTAGAAGTCATGCAGTGTTTTGCAATGTAGTAATTAAGCATTTTACTACCTTGACTCTAGTAGTGTTCATAAAGTATTTGTCTGATCAGCATAAACAATTGCGCTGCTATAAAATTCCTATTGTTCTCTACGACTTTTCACACCTTAACATTCACCTTTTGCTTTGAAGGTTGTTTGAAAGTAAAATTTTTATGACTGTCAGCATAAAAAATTCTTTTCCTGCACTTGTCAATACAATCAAATGTGATGGGAAAAAGGGAAATGAGCAATGCCTTTTGTATCAAGTCCTATAATTTTATATCATTAGTTGCTCTTTGTTGAATTTTGTTTAGAAAATTATACCTAAATGGCTATTTTAATATTTTCTTTATTTTTCATGCAATTGTATTGTATGCATAATGTGGTACTGCAGGTGAAAGGCTGCTTATGAATAAAGAATATTTTCTACATTTTACTTTTCAATATATCATTTTGTTGATTATATTACACATAATTTAATATTTTTAATAAAAATAGATTATCATTTCCTTTTTTCATTAAGGAAAAACTAACATGTCACAAACCCAAGGAAAAAACTAAATTTGATATGAGAGTTATTATTACAGACTTTCTTTGCAACATTAAAATTCAATTTTCTGTTCAACTGAGCATGTACAAATTAAAAGTACATCAAATTTAATCCTAATTCATAATACACTGAAAAATTAGAACATTTTAATTCCCATTGTACAACATGACAAAATTCTAATATCAATATTAATTGAATACAATTTGAAGGCTAGAAACTTTCTCACACAAGTTTTACTGCAAGTAAAAGAGGTTCTCAAGTGAATTAAGACAAAGCTTTCATGCAGAAAGCTTATATTCCCTGTCACAGAAACAACTGTTATTTTGTAAATTACAAAAAAAATAAACCTTGGAATTCCATATTTATTTAATTTTTATCTTTTTTAAATTGAAAAAAAAAATTACAAAGAAAAATAAATGAGAATGATGTCATGGTCGAAATTGTTAACTTACGGATTCTAGGATCAAACCAACTGGTTGTTCTCGTGTGATGATTAATGAAATAGATCTCTCCTTCGGGTGTAGTTGCTTGTTCCCAACCTTCAGGTAAAGGTCCTAAATTGAGCGATGATAAAGAGTTGATCGGAGGACTGGGAGATGAAGGTGGTGGTGAGGATGAATGTAAGTTCATTGCACTGCTGCTCATCTTTTTTCTTGGATCTTCCCATGTTGTTTTTTGTGTGTTATGACTGAAAATAAAATATATTTTGTATTTTTATGACTATTAGTTATTACATAATGACACTAGAATTGAATCTAGAGTAATCTAAATATAAAAATTATACAGGTGTGTTATACCCTACAAAACATGAACTCGATTACACAATTCCAGCTGAAAAATGTAATAAAATATAAATGGAAATTTTTTTCTTTTAAATTCATACTAAAGAATCATCGTCATTAAACATGAGACTCATTGACTTTGTAATGAAAAAATTTACTTATCAAAACTCTCGAAGGCCGTTGCATATCATTGAACTCTGGACATGAAAATTTCTCATGGGGCTTGGGAATATACATTAAAACGAAATTATTTAATCCATAATTAGAAATAATCGAAAATAATCATGTTTACTTTAAAAATATCTTTTAAAAAAGTTTTTATCACTTGGAAAATATATTTTATCTGACAAAAAAATCCAGATTTATTTTCAGACTAAATAAAATTTAATAAATTTTCAAAGTTCTGCTCTACTTTCACGACTCGAACTAATCTCTGAGGTTTTGCGGAAATGAAATTGCTTTATTTAAACTAAAATGGAAGCAGTACAGCATGCAGCAACAAGAAAAAGGTTCACTGGCCTCCGATTAACAACCTTCGATCAAAAGTAAAAGTCACAAGTTCGATAAATTCACTTGAAATCTTGTTTATTTAAACCATTTAAAAATCAAATTTAATGTAACGTTGTTGATTTAATAAATCATTTTCATATCCTTTTTCCGTCTCATATTGACATAACCTACTTTAATCTCGAAATGACTTTTGTTTCGTTTTTAAGGTTAAGCGAAAGTTATCCTTAAAGCCGATGAAACTTGTCCGCTTTAAGCGGATGTAAACACAATATTGAATTTTATTTATTTTATTATTTCCAGTTAATTTATAAATACTAAAAAAATACTTAAAAGTTGAGAAAAGGGTTTTAAAAAAATATTTTTAAAAATAAAAAATTAATTTAATCGTAATCTTTAATATACCCAATAACAACAAGAGCTTTTCTCACCACCAAAACCATTTATTTTCATATTTCAAAAACTTTCCAAAAGTTTCATGGGCTATTGGCAACAAAAACCAAATCTATTTGAGCCTCTAAAAATAGCTTTACTCAATGGTCCCCTGAAAACTAATTTTAAAAGCAGCTTCTATCCTTCATTCTTATCAACTCTTTGTACCAGATAAATAAAATAGAAAAAAAGCTGACTAAAACCAGCTGTGATGTTAATACAGAGATAAATGTTCACTTTTGTTTGGATGAGGGTCAAGTTTAATAAGTCTAATAAAAGTCACATGATCATTTATAAGCGCATCCAATTGAGTTAATTTTCCCCCTCTTTTATATTTCCAATAATTCCATTCTCTTTATTTCCTTGCTTTTAAAAGACAGTGATGAAGGAAAGAAAGACGAAACGGATGTTGTCTGACGAGAGAAAAAAAATAGGCAAAAAAGGGGAAGTAATTTATAACAAAATTTCCTTTCTTTATCATTTTAGTCATTCATGAGTTTAATGACAGCAATGACTTTCAATTGAATTGCACGTCTGGATCCATCTCGTGGCGGAAATTCATTTCAGCTCATCCTTATTGTGTCCATTTAGACTCTTTAACTGATAATAAATAAAAGAATAGATTTTTCCACTGCTGTTGTTAACATCTATTCTCGAGTTTTTATCTTTTTCTTCGTTTTATCTTATATTAGTTGATCAGAGGTCGTTATTGTTTAGCCCAGTCATTGGCCGATATCAAATCCACTAAGAATGGAAATTTTCGCATTTGATTCTCGCTGCACTTTACACCATTGGCATTCTTGCCAGCTCCTTTGCCCCGGGCTTTGAGGGGGCTGCAAACTGGATAGGATAAGGGGGAAAAATGAAAATGGCTCATTCTCGGAACAGTCAATAACCAGCAACAGGTGTGGCCTCACCTTCTCTCTCTTTATTCTTTGCTCCCCCCATCGCATCCTAGTCTGAGACAAACGAAACCTTGAAATAAATTCGACATTTGGGAAATTTGTTTACCAGTTGCGATTCTAACTATATATTTTACATAATTTTATTGTTATTGTTAAAAGTAGTGCATTTTTTACACTCCATTGTTCGCATTTTTATATCCGTCATTGCTTTGAATTAAATTTCACACGGCACGAAATAAATATTACACTTTCTTATTGAAATATTTCTATTTTCAACATGTCTAACTTTGGAACACCTCAATTTCGGAGCTTGAAAAGGGGGATTTTTAAGGTGAAATTGATCTGTGTCTGACCTAGTTGTCACTGCAAAAGGGGGATCGAAGCCAAGGTTAATACCAGTCATACAACCATGGGTCTTTTTTAGACGAGTTGGAAAGGAAAAAAAATATTTTCTCAACTTACTTTAAAAAATATTTTTGACCGGACGGTGTTTTCGCCATTTCCCAACCGGGGGGTAGTGGTATATCATCGGTAATGTCGTAACTCTGTTGCCTCAAATGTTGATGTTGTTGAGCCTGGGGTGCCATGTTTTGGGGTAGACTGGCAGGTGAAGAGTGCGCTCGCAAATGGTGAATTTGCAGCCCCGTGGCCGGACTTTGGGATTGCAGAGGTGGAGGAATTGTTGTGCCGAGCGGTTCGGCGGGCGACGTCTGCTGCGTCTGGGACGGAGTTTTCGAGCCCGCATTCGGCGGTTTGAAGAATGAGTTTGGCAGTTTGCGAAGTCTCATAGGCACTGTGAGGGGTACTTGAGTGTCCGAAGGGTTCATGACGGCGTTGAAAAGCGCTTCTAAATCCGAATCGGAGTCGCCTCGAATGTGAACGATTTGATTACCTTTTTGTTCGACCATATCCCGTTTTTGTTGTTGTTGTTGTTGAGCCATTTTTACTCGGGACCACGACTACGAGGCTCGTGCCTCTACACCTTGCGCTGGATCCCTTCACTTGCCCTGCGATGCGAGTTTTCGGTGTATTCGTGCGCGCGAGGATAATGTTTGAGAAGATAGTGCACTGTTTATTAATTGTTCTGATGGTTTATCTCTGGATTAATATTTTTATGGGATTTTGCAAATGAATTTTTATGTTTAATGATTGGTAAATTGGAATTCAAAATTATTTTTGTGTGGTTTTGTGGTGGTTTATATGGTTAGACGCACGTGTGTGACGTCACCTGTTCGATGAGCATGCAAAGTTGGGTGTGTCAATTTTTTTAAATAAATTGGAAAACTTAAAAAAAATTATCAAACGACTAGTTATAAGTTGGAAATCGTTACAGGATCATTTAATGCGATTAAAATTTATTTTTGGGAAATCTGATATGAGTTTTCATACATAAACGAGATATTCAGAACTGAGAAGTTTAGCTTTAATTTTAATTGCATTTGAATCTCATAAATAGTTAATTATTTATTACCAGTATTTATTGTTTATTACAATTAATAAATTGAAATTTCTTTAGCTTTTTTTTTGTAATATTTTTACAAATAAATTGCCAACCCAAAACAGCTTTTCAATTGTAGACTAGTTGGTACCACCATCTGCTTTGTCAATACTGCAGTTCTGGATCTAAATCTCTGATGTGGATCTAGATCCCAACTAGATACGCCAAGTGAAAATGCAGACGTACTTTCAATTACAACCACAGAGTGATGCTATACATCACGATTTAAACTGAACCCAAAATTGAACCATATTTTATTACTATTAACATTAGTGCAAGTGATACAAACTGAATTTTTATTTACATTACAAATTAAAATAAGCAAATTCAAGATTGATCAAGGCAATGCTTTATAACCATTCAGAAAAGAGTTAATTTTATAGAAAAAAATTTCACATGGATTGCATCTTGAGCTGGCGCCTGTTGTGCCAGACCTCTCAATTTATGATCTCATACATCTTAATGTATTATACGTGACTGCATGAGAGACTCTCACTGTGATTTCTCAGGTGCTGCGTGACTGCATTAGGATTTTCATCGATCTCTGATGCAAGTCACTATATGGGTTTTTTAATTTGTAGTTTATCCAGTTGCAATTATTTTTTGTTATATGTTGATAAGTTGTTCTGAATTCTCGTAGGTGGTTGTTATTTTTTTTATTTTCCTGTTCATTAGTTTTAATGGAATTTATGATTATCACTAATTATAATTTAATTACCCATTAACTTTGAATGAGTGTATATTATGCATGTTTTGAAAAAAATAATAAATGTTGTATGTTGTATATGATATTGCAGCCAATGGTGATGTTTATCAACATACTTACTGCCATCATCTTGATTGCTTTGTCATACAAATGCTCAAATACTCAGGTTTTGTTTTTTACAAATGGCAATCACTAATTATTGAAAGAAAAAGATGAGTTGATAAAATCTCTGTTGACCTTCCTGGGATGTCTCCTAATAACTCAATTCAATGAACCTAAGAGGATTCTTCCACTGGTCTATTCTTTTCTCGTTTTTTTAAAATTTATTTATGGTTTCTTAGTTTTCTATTCTTGATGATTGTTTCTTTTATTTATTTTAAAGTTAGTATTTTGGACTGCCAATATAAATCACCCTGTTGTGCTGTTTGTTCTTATTGCCAGATATGGTGAGAACTTTGTATTTTCATTCTTTTTTTTTGGTTATTTATGGTGGCCTCTTTTTTGAGGGTGGAGTGGAATGCGAGTAGTTTTTTCATTTATTGTGCCATGCATGGCGACTCATGAAGTGAAAGAAAGGAAAAAGGTGATAGTTGGGTTGGGTTACGGACTTTAATTGTTTAGCCTTGTATAATATTGCTTTATTTCATGTAGTCATGTCCAGGCTTTAGCTAATATTCTCTGGTAGAGATTGCCATGCTTGAAACTTCTTGGGGTCAAACTGTGTGATTCTAGATGTTGGCATTGAGCTACAAATTTTTGAACCGACAACGGGGATGGGTTTTGGTAGATTGCTGAGTATATCATAACCCTAAGAAATCCCATTCGATGTAATAATCAAAATAGTGGCACCCAGGTCAAAAGGGTGATTTACAATAAAAATAAGTAAGTGTAAAGCAATGAATTGAATTGCCTGCATCTACCAGAATATTAATCATGCATTGTTAGAAGATGGCTTGAAAATAGCAGATGTTAATCGTTTTAAATTCAGGCATGATTTAAAGATAAAGTTAGTCAAATTGAGAAAGTTACAAAACTAAGATCTGTGACCTAAGTGCCATATGATTTTAGTTGCAAAGCAAAACAATCTTAAAATTAAAAAAGGTTTGGGATAAGATTGGCAGACTGCATAAGATTCTATGCTTCTACAGACTGTACAAGATTTTTCTTTGCCTTTACAGTTTACGGAAGACTGTTGATATACCTCATGAGATGTGTTATTGGATAAAATTTAGAAATGTGTAATGAAATGTTTTCCTATACTTCCTAATATTTCTAGAGGCAAATCTTCCAAGTCCTGGCCTCCTTGTGGTGCCCCCTATAAATAACTACGATGAAGTCAACAGGATCGTCTGGTAATCTTTTTTTTCTTTCCTAATTCTCCCTTTTTCCTTTTCCTTGCTGACAATGGGTTCTGGAGTCTCGGTTGTTCTTTTTCATTTTTTTTTTTTGGTTTGTTTTTGTTCTGGTTTGTTTCACTTTGATTTTGCCGCTGTCTTCTTGCCACGCAGCATTGCTGGGTTATCCCTGGTTCCCATCTCAGCACTTGACTGGATTACGATAAGGATTATGTAATTTTTTATAACTCGTGTTCAAATTAACATTGTTCTAACAGGTTGCTTAAAGACAATGCAGTCTCTGGCAACATTAAACAACAGACCAATATCCTAATATTCCATTTAGGGTTAATGGCCAAAATCAAGTCAGTTGGAACCCTATAGTTTGCTAAGTTTAGATCTCGCTTAAGAAATAGGAAACAAATTTTATTATGTCCACACAGGATAAACTTTTAATTTTGAATGAATTTTGAGAATACATATAATTTCCTAGTTGCTGAGCAACAACTCTATTGTAACATAGGTAATAATAATACCAATGATGCAAACAAGTCACAATAAAATAAATTAACTACATTATAATTCATTGTTACAATTCTCCATTTATTTTTCATAAAATAGTAAAAACTGTATTTGTTAAAATTCGTCTATTTTGTATTTTTGAAATGTTTACCTATATATTAAAACCACAGTCTTTTGAAAATAAATGATTGGTTGGTTGGTTGATTTTCTTGCTTTTATCCAAATAAGGTTGGGGGGGCGAAACTTCCATGCCCTGGCCTTCACATGGTCCCCCTGTTAGTACATCATCAAGAGGCTTCTTGGCGGTGGAACCAATAGGGCCTCTGGTAATCTCCTTTCCTAATTCTTTCTTTTCTCTTTTTATTGCTGATGATGTGTATTAGAGTCCTGGTTTTTCATTTCATGTTATTTTTGGTTTGTTTTTTCTGCTTTGTTTCATTTTGGTTGTGCCACATTGTCTTTTGATGCACGGCATTGCTGGGTTCTCCCTGGTATTCATGTAGGCAAGTCGCGTATGATCTTTGTTGTTGCTTGCGACGTTAAGCAGTATATCACCATCACCATCCAAGTAGAGTTTGCTTTTATTTCTATTATTTGGCTAATTACATATACCTAGAGCTGAGCTTCCTCTTGAAAATTTAGTCCTTTGGGGATCTTTATCATGCTGAAAATAATCACCATTCACACTATGAAAGGAATGAGATTAAGTAGGAACTTGTAACATTCACCAATTGCTCGTGTATGTATAGCATAAAAATGCTTCCACTTGCAATTAGAAAAAAAATACTTTTAAAGTTATGAATAGGGAAAGTGATAAATGTATTAGAAATATGCCATTTCTTTTTACTATAAAGATCTTGGCTAATCAGAGCCAGCAACAATCTCAGTCATCAAATAGGTTTGTAGACGGTTCATCTGATAGACCACAATTTGCTAAATTATTGGTGTTTTCTTTAACTAACTTGTAAGAAAATGTCTACCATTGTTGAATATGTGGACTATAATAATATAATTTATTGTAATCTAAGTAATTGGCTGCTCTCTAGTTCCCTGGACATGGTCTCCATATGGTGAGTTTACAGACGGGGAAAGTTTAAATGATTGGAACGGATGCATGATTTATGGATTGTTGAGTTTTAATTGTTAAAGTCGTGACCCACATCATCTCCATGTTCCAGTGCTTTCTGGGTGAACTGGCCTCGTATCAGTGGCCTAAACCACTGATATCAAGTCATATTAATGAAGATATTTCTTTTGGCAATGTGGGGTAGCCATACATACCACTCAGCCTCTGCACAATATTCCCCACATGTGGCCAGAAATTAACAACCTACAAATCATTGACCAACTCATTTTTTGCAATAATCAGCTATTTGTGCCTGTGAAACTACAAAGGAAAGTTTTCACCAAACTACACACTATTCACATTGGCATCCCCAAGACAAAAGAATTGGCTCACTTGCTGTTGTGGAGGCCAGGCATTAACAAAGACATTCAAGACATTACCAATAAGTGTCAAATATGTCTTACCTACAGATTGCAAGAGCGACAGCTCGAGCCACTTAAAACCCACAATCTCACATCTGAACGATGTACGAGAGTGGCAATGGACATCGCCAGGTTTCGGAATTATTACTATCTCATTGTTGTTGATTAGTTTACCAGGTACCTCAAAATTGTTCGAATTCATTCTAAGACTGCAGCATGCACTATCAATGCCATCAAATCAATATTTGCAGAGCATGGTGTTCTACTCACTGTAGTGGCCGGCAATAACCCATTTAAGTCAACAGTCTTTGTGCTATTTGCTGCCGACTAAGACATTGAACTGGTGACTGTGCCCAAATTATCCGCCATCAGGCCTTTCAGGCTTTAGCATTCATGTGGTTCCCCTGTTAGTACATCATCAAGAAGCTTTTTGATGGTGGAACCAATAGGGCATCTGGTAATCTTTTCTTTCTTTCTTAATTTTTCCTTTTTCCTTTTGTGACGGTGATTTTTCCCCAAGTTCGTTTTTTAGTTAAACCCGGTGAAAATCATTACTTAGAAAGGATCTGACTTCGAATTTATCTTTTCTCAAATCATGACAAGATTTATTAAACCAATTAAACATTCACGAATTACAAGCTAATGACAATAAGACAGGTTCATATCACCATCACTAAAATAGAGTGAGAAACAGGATATGGAGTTACGCAGAACTCCCACTAAAATATCTAACACAACACTAAGCTAAACTAAACTAACCTACTCGACGCAAATACGACAAAGACAAATACTACACATGCGCGGAATTAAAGTACACGACTTTAACATTAAACTAACAAAGACAAGGCCAAATGGCCAAAACTACTTAACTACAAACACGCGGTTACGCACTCGGGACGCAATGGAACACGTGGTCGGTCATGGAATACGCTATTAGACACCTGAACGATTCAGGAGATGCCAGATAATGCGATTGCATTATTTTAGCTATCTCAAGACATCATTAGCACGATTCTCGCGTCGTACTGAACCGACTTCCGGGTCGTCGTCAACAGCTCCTCGTGAGCGGAGAGAAATCTCTTTCGCTACCTAACTCGAATCGATTACATGCGATTGCATGAAATAACCTGGGGTAACTGAAAATACAAAAGTAGCGGCCTCTTATACCCGGGAACAGTAATCATTGACATCTAAAAACACGCGTCTCTCACTGTCCAGGGCAGTAGTTGCCTTACACTGTAACGAGATTAAAAGTCTCGTAGTGCCTTTTAAAGTTACCCGACCGGAAGTCGAGTACTAATTTTGTAAATAATTAAGTAGTATTTCTTTAACGAAAGAAATATTAATTAATTATAAGATTTTGTGTGTAAAGTTCGTAGTTTAGACATGTGTGGCTAGGATTGGCTGAATATGGTTAATTTTGACCAGATGCTAATTATGAAAGCACATGTTCTCGTTGTGATAAATGACTATTAGATGGCATTTTGGTGGACGACTTTGGCCATTTTATCCGATTGGATGAAAATGGAAAAGCCCGAGTGTCCAAAGAGTTGAGATTGGGTGTTCTTACCCCCTTTTGTATTTGGAGATTAAGTTGGCTATTTAAGCCAGCGCAGTGTTCAGAGCTTGCTTGATACTTTACCCTTGAATGTTTGATAACAT
>JAQFZU010001025.1:0-16461 GCA_034696185.1 Henia vesuviana | reverse complement strand
TTAATCAAGTATTTTGATATTTGAACATTATTAATCAAGTATTTTGATATTTGAACATTATTAATCAAGTATTTTGATATTTGAACGTTATTAATCAAGTATTTTGATATTTGAACATTATTAATCAAGTATTTTGATATTTGAACATTATTAATCAAGTATTTTGATATTTGAATATCATTAATCAAATATTTTGATATTTGAACATTATTAATCAAGTATTTTGATATTTGAACATTATTAATCAAGTATTTTGAAACATTTGAATGCAACAAAATTTTAATAAACATTTTAAAATTTAAATCAGTTATTTTTTACCAGAATTATGATAATTTTTTTATAAAAGCTATTGAGGTGCATTTAAAATGAATCTTACTTGTTAGTAGAATAAAAAAGCCAAAACAAAAGATTATCATTGAACATCATGCAAGTTTAAATTCTAAATGTTCTAGACAGACGAGGAGGAGATATAAAGCATTGCTTAGCGTCGCAAGAGATAACAAAGATCATGTGCGATGTGCCTAGATGGGGAACCAAGGTAAACCCATCAATTCCGAGTGGCAAGAAAACATCCTGGTACAACCAAGATAAAATAAAAAGGAAAAAAAAAACAAAAAAAAACAAATTTAATGAAAAACCAAGATCCTAGAACATATTATCAGCAAGGAAAAGAAAAAAAAATTAGGAAAAGAATGGTGGTGGTTGTGGTGATTTGTTGTTTAAGAAGCAACTATGGCCATAGTAATCTTCAACAACATTAATTTTAAACTCAAGTCATAAAAAATTACACAATCTTTTATTCAACACAAGTCATGTGCTAAGATGGGAACTACGAAAAACCCAATGCCGTGCAGCAAGAAGACAATGCAGTAAGAAGACACCGCGGCAAAACCAAATAAAACAAAACGGAAAAAGAAAACCAAAGAAAACCCAATGAGAAAAAACAATCGGAACCCCAGAACCCATCATTAGCAAGGAAAAGAAAAAGGAATAATTAGGAAAAAAAGAAAAAATTAACAGAGGAGATCTTGTTGGCCTCACCAAAGCAAGTTATCAAAAGATGCCATAAGAAGGTCAGAACTAGGAAGTTTCTTTAAAATACCTCAATGGATCAAAGCAATAGAGGACAAATACTAGATAGAATGTATTATATATCAGCACATAATTAAGTAATGGTGGTGGTTTGTTGTTTAAGAAGAAGAGGAATATGCTTAAAAATGCACTTATTCCCATAGGAAATTGGGATTTGATTTTTTTCTATGGAAATAAGTGCATTTTTAGGATATAAGTTTAACAATATAAGTTTTTTTATTCAAAGTGTATCCTAAGATTTTGGCTCTCTTAGTTATGTAATAATCGATTTATTTCTTTAAAATTATAAAAATCGGACCGAGGGAGGTTTGTAGTACTGTGTACTTCCTTGTTAGACTGATCAGTAAACCAGCATTATTTTAAAGTTCTAGCTTTTGTTGCATAAGGCTTACAACACTGGTTTTACATCTAAAACAAATATAAAAAATTGAAAACCACAAAAAAAAATAGTTTGAAGTGTACAAACGATTTCTAACAAAACATCATATACAGATAAAAAATAAAAATAAATATAAAATCAAATAAAATTTCCAGTATGGAACTTGACTCTTACTCGGTTGGTACATCATGGCAGGTGAATGGCAACCATCGACAACAGTCGATCTGCCATTAGCCTATTGTAGTAAACATACTGATGGGAGCGGCAATTTGTAACTTACGCATTCCTTTTCTTATTGTCCTCCCAAACATGCTATTACTATCATATCAAACTTTTGCCTTCAAGGGTCTTTAAGTGGCAGTATTCGGGAATTTGGGGTGACCAAGAGCAGCAATAACCGTTTTTTGTTCTTTTTTGCCACCATCTATGGACTAACAAGTGTGGTTGGTGACAACTGGAGTAAAGTTAAAGTGGGGGTTCCAGCGCATTTTCAGGAAGTGACTTCACGAGCCATGCCTCCAATATGGCGTCTTCACAGGGCGTCGCCATCTTGTTTCCGGGAGTAGCCATTTTGGTAAACGTCACTTCGGGTCCCTGTCAATCAAAAATTAATTACCCCCACGAAATACCCCACCCATGACGTCATCAATCCCCATCGAGTCAATAATCGATTGGTATGTGCCGCTAAGACGTCACCGATCGTTCTTACGCGTTTGATGACTGTTAGATATTGGACTTCATCGATTGTATTAATTTATTATTAGTAATATTTCAAAGTGTTTTCGTGTTAATATTGTTTTAAAATGTTTTGTTCGATTCATTGGCATTATTGGTATTAATGCGGAAAAAATATGTGTCGTAATAATTTATCAAGATTTATTATTGTAATTAATATTGTTTAATATGTTCGAGAAATAGTGGGAAATAATTAGGAATAATTATTTCGAGTTCGTATGAATTTATTATTGAATTTCATTAAGACGCGATTTAAATGCGCGCTTTTTGTTCAATGTTATTACGAAATTGTTTAATATTAACTTTGTTTCAAATTCAACTATTGCAAGTTGTTCGAATGTATTAATTAAGATTTTACAATGTGTGAAATGAAATGTTTTTCGTTTTGTATTAAGCAGCGAAGCTGTTTTGTAATCCGAAAGGAATTGTTCGACAATAGATGGCGCTCAATGATAATAAGCCTAATCGCCATATATGATTGTAATTGGATCTATTTTTAGCTCAGGATGCTGAGAGTGATCTTTTGGACTGTATTGTCGAATCTATGTACCTGTGTAGGTCTTGGTATTTTCGTACATCAGATATAATTCGGATGCCAAGATGTTAAAATGTAGTTAGTTTTTATTAAATTCGTTTGTTTGGTTTTTAATCGATTGGAAGAATAATTTCGAGTTCAAGCAATACAACTGATGTATAAGGACAGTAAATAGCAAGTATTAGTCGAAAAATTTTGTAGAAAACGCACTATAAGTTCCTTAAGAACGGCGTTAAAGAAATCGATTAAGAATAACAAGTTTGGACAAAAATAAGCAAGATAGCTCGCAAACATTCATCGCCTAATTGATAGCCACGCTTATGCATTCCACAACAATGACGTCACCAATCGATCGTGGTGTCTTCACAGGGCGTCGCCATCTTGTTTCCGGGAGTAGCCATTTTGGTAAATGTCACTTCCTGTCCCTGTCAATCAAAAATTAATTACCCCCACGAAATACCCCACCCATGACATCATCAATCCCTATCGAGTCAATAATCGATTGTGTTGAGATTTAATTAAATTCGATCAATTGATTTTGATCAATGATAATTATTTATTGATTGTGAGTGTGTTTATTTTTGATATTTAATATTTTTAACTTAATAGAATGTATTAATTGAATTGTTTAATATTAATAGTTGAATTGTTGAATCGTGTTGACGACATTGTAATTGATTAATACGATTTGATTTTGAACTGAATTAATTGTTTATTCGTGTTGTAATTATACAGATTGTGTACAATTATTATTATGTATAATTACTCACTTTACTAACGAGCTACTAACGTAATTAAATGACGAACGATGTATTGCGGATGAAAAGCTCTATGTACAGACGATCAACTTGATGACGAATTTGAGATTGTACCTACGATGGATAATTCGATACTGCTGAATCGAATTATCATATCCGATCATTGCTGGAGGACCGCGTTAAATCGTGAGATGCCAGGGAAGTTCATTTCGATGCATATCCTAATAGATCGACGGCCATGACACCAGAACAATGTCAATCGATTAGATGTCCAGGCAATACATTGGAAAAGCATGCTATTGACTGAGGGGGCGTCTCTAACTCGGAAATGATTGGCGTCGCGTCAAAATTTAAATGTATAAAATGTAAAAACCGGAAATTGTATCAAGAATTAACTTTGTGCCACGAACTAATGATACTTAACCTTGTAAGACATTTTTAATGAGTGCAAACGCCGTTTAATAATAAATTAACAAATTGTTTTAAACAAAAACGAACTTTATTGAAACGAAATCTACATTAAAATATTATTATTGACGAAATATAAATTTACCTGGATTTAGACCCGTGAAAACTGCAGTTTTGCAAAACGACATTGACTTGAAGGACTCTGCAAACATAAATAGACATTATTAGAATTATATTACCGAAGGGTGTCAAATCCAAAAAAGGTTATGGGCTCATGGCTTGACACTGCGCTGGAAAATTAAGTGTGTGCGACAACTTAAAGCTGACGTGGCATATGAAGAAAAATTGCAGACAACTGAAATTAGAAGAAACGACTGGGAAAAAGAAAACAACAACCAGTCGGTAAGTATAAAATTGATTTTACAAATTGATAAAATATACTTACATTACTTTTAAATTTTTCAAAAAATACGCAATTATCTGTTGAAACGTCAAAATGGCTGAAGCAAGGCCTGAAAGACGTCAAGGAGTGTTTGTATTCGACAAGTTGGATGGTACAAACTACGAATCATGGATTTGGGACGTCAAATTGTATTTGAGGTCCAAAGCCCTCATGGCTTACGTCACAGGAATTGTTCCGCCACCCCCAAACACGGCTACGGATGAAGTGAAGAGGGAACACGAGTTACGCGAGGGACGAGCATACAATGCAATCTTCTTATCATTTAAATCAAACGTGAAGAAAGTCGTATGTGAGGCAAACACAGCCTACGAAGCATGGAATATACTTAAGAAAGTATATCAGCCAAAGGATGTGGCTCGTGAGATTGCTCTTCGTGAGGTGTTCCTAGAGACCCACTACACATCCGGTGAGAGGATGGAAAACTTCGTCGCACGCATGAAGGACATCGTACGGCAATTGGTTGATGCAGGCGCTACGGTCAATGATCGCGAAATCGCCTACCAATACATAAGAAAATTACCAAGTGAATATGAAACACTTAAACAACAAATTGTCTCGAGTTGGGACAAGGCGAAATTTACTCAAGTTGAAGTGGAATCAGCATTGATGGCCGAATACATCCGTAGAGAGTTCACATCGACATCGAGATCAAAATCGCATACGTCGGGAATCGCTGCAGTAAAGGAAGAAGTGAAATGCGATCGATGCCGATGCAAATGTGATGACAAAGAGGATGTTCACGCCTATGAAAATAAAAATTGAAATTTTAACCGATCGCGACAATCACAGAATCGATCGAGAGTCGACAAATCGAAAATGGAGTGTTACCGGTGTAATCGACTAGGACACTATGCTAGAGACTGTCGAGTGCTTCTGGATTCTAAAAATAGTAAAAATTTCAATAAGAATAATAGTAACAAAAATGAAAAAGGGGATAACCGAAAATACGTCAAAGAAGATTTTCTCGTCGTGGATGATTCTGAATTCGCATTGTCGACGATGGACAATGAAAAGTGGTTGCTCGACAGTGGGGCAGCCATACATATTCGTGGCGACCTGAGGTTATTCAAAAATATACGTAAAGGTAATGAAATCACCCTGTCGACCATCAACAATAAATTTAAAGTTGATCAAATTGGAGACGTCGACATCAGGACTCAGGTCAAGGGACGAATATGCGTTGTAACGTTGCATGATGTCACCTACATCCCAGGTGCCACCAAGAATTTGATTAGCATTGCCAAACTCGATTCGAAGAAAGTACTCGTTGTTGGAAAAGACGATCATTTTAAAATCACTACAGAAAAAGGTATTACTATTATGAACTTTAAAAAGAGGCGAGGATTGTATTACTTCATGGATCAGCTGGACAGAACTACTCAATCTGATCATAATAACGAAAATTGTGGATTGAAATCATGTGATGAATCCGAAGACGTGGAAATTCACGAAATCCATTCCGAAAACGACGTGGATACATGGCATCGGCGGTTTGGGCACCTTAACCAACGGTGCATCATCCAAATGGCCAGAAAAGCAACTGTGAGAGGCATGCCAACCAAATTGCGAGGTTGCACGACCGTGTGCGAAGAATGTGCCAAGGCAAAAGGGACAATACGGTTTGGAAAACCACTGAAGACTACTCGAACGACACAATTTGGCGCACTGCTCCACGCCGACCTGTGGGGACTGTCGGACGTGACTTCAACAGGCGGGGCTAAATATTTTCTATCAATCGTGGACAATTACACCAGATGGTTGAAAATATACATTCTTCCAAACAAGACTGGCGTACCTGAATTAATGAAAAATTACATAAATGAAATTGAGTGTCAACATAATGTAAGGATTAAATCCATACTTACTGATAATGGATTAGAGTTCTGTAACGCCGAGTTAACCAGTTGGTTCACATCACTGGCATTCATCACAAAAAGACGAATATATATTCCCCAAGTATGAACGGAATCGCAGAACGCGTGAATCGATACATGATGGAAGGAGTGCGCACCATACTATTGGATGCATCATTACCTAAGGCCATGTGGGCTGAAATAATACAATCATATTGTTATTTGAAGAATAGATTCCCACAACGTTTGCTCAACTAGTGTACCGCATATGAAATGAGATTTGGAATCAAACCAAACGTGGCTCATTTGAGAAGAATTGGGTCCACGGTTTACATGACGATTCCAAAGGCGAAACGTGACGGAAAATTGGCAGACACAGCACTCAAAGGAATCTTAATAGGATACTCGGAAAATACCAAGGGATATAGAATCTGGGACGCCAATTCAAATCAAATTCACGATTCACAACACGTGAAATTTGATGAGCAACGATCGAATAATAAGAAACTCGATACGATTGACAAGAATAAACACGAAGATGACTCGTCAATTGAAGATTTGGATCCCGACCAAGTGGAATTTTCGGATTCTGGAGAAGAAAAAGATTTTAGAAAATTAAATAAAATTATTCCACAACGAACTAAAGTTACCCAACCGCCACAAACGGTATCGCAACCTACGGCATCGACTTCAATCTCAACAAATCAGAATACAGTGACAGTGAGGAAAATGAGATCGACAACTCCTCCATTGGAACCACTTGATATACCAGGACCCTCTGGAGTTCTCACGAGACGTTAGAGAGCACTGCAAGATGTTGAAACTCGAAACGAGCAAAGGGATCGAATTGAAGTCGAATGTTCACGAATCGCTCGAAAAAGAGCGACAGGACTGAAAAAGGGCATTCTCTATATTGTATTCCGGGTCAACGGACTCATCTATAAAAACAGAACCGATTTAAGAAATTATTTGACATTGAATAATATTCCTTACCAAGATGATAAATTAGATTATTCGACGGTGAATCAATATTCTGGACCATGGAGTCTTATCGACGGATCAATTGATGAAGACAATAATGAATCTGATTGGTCAGAAGGATCTGGGAACTATCAACAGTCAAATCCGGAGGAGACAAATCCGGAATACCAGGTGAACCTGTTGATTGAAGACAATCCAGCCACCTATGCAGAAGAAATGGAACAAGTCGATTCTGAAAAATGGCAAAAGGCAGTGAATCATGAATTAAACACCATGAAAGAACGACATGTCTACGATATTGTAAATCGACCCACCAAAGAGAAGGTACTCAAAAGCAGATGGGTTTTTTTGAGAAAAGAAATAATTAGGATGAAGTTATTAGACACCGGGCCAGGCTCGTAGCCTGCGGATACGCACAGAAACCTGGGGTTGATTATAATGAAGTATACACACCCATGGTCAACTTTGTGGTAGTGAAACTCTTCCTATTGATCTTCGTGATCTACAAGGCATGGATGACAATGCAGATCGACGTCACATGCGCATACCTTTATGGATTGCTGGAAGAGACCATCTTCATGGAAATTCCGAGTGGAATCAATTTGAAGAATACTGACCAAGTTTGGAAATTACGAAAATCCATTTACAGACTTAAACAGTCCGGACGACAATGGTTTTGTCGACTTGATCAGGACATTCGAGCAATGGATTTCGAACCATTAAAGCTGACCAGGTGCATCTATCATAAACAATGGGAGGTTATCATTCTCGTATATGTGGATAATATTATCATTCTAGCATTTAACCAAAAATTAATTGACCAAACACTCAACCAATTTAAATCCAAGTTCGATTTAAAAGTAATCGGACCATTGCAGAAGTTCCTCGGAATTCAGATTGACATCAAGGAAAACCACATCCGCCTCACTCAAGATTCCTACATAAATAGATTACATGAAAAATATTGTCATCAAGAACAAATTAATACATACGAACCCATAAAAATTGGAATTGATGTTCGCAAGTTCAGTGAAGCTCCAGATGAACCACTAAATGAGAAACAATACCCTTACAGGAGTCTGATTGGAGCATTACTTTACGTTGCCCGCCATACAAGACCCGATGTGGCATTTTCAATTAATTTCCTATCGAAATTTTGCAATGCACCCAATATTCATTCTTGGCGAAGTGCATTAAACGTGTTACGCTATTTAAAAACCACAATCGACAAATCAATTTACCTAAGGAGGAAAGAGAATAAATTAAAATTTGTAGCATATTCGGATGCGTCAGTCGGTAATTGTTTACTTAGCCGTAGCTCACAGACCGGTTACATCATTTTCGTTGGAAGGTCACCCATATCTTGGAGATCCACACGACAAACCTTGGTTGTTACATCAAGTCGAGACGCCAAGTTGATGGCGGCGGTCAACTTGATCAAGGAACTGGAATGGCTTATTCATATTATACGTGAAGTGACTCCTATCTGTAAAATGTATAAGGAAAAATTTGAAGTCCGAATGGACAACGAATCTGCGATCTTAAATATTAGAAACGTAGTGGAAAACTCACGAAACTTGTACCAGGACCTACGAATCTTCTATTTACGAGAGCGCTTCGAAAATGGACTATTCAACGTTAAATACATTCAGACTGATCACAATTTGGCAGATATGCTTACCAAGAGGTTAAGCAGATCGAAATTGGAAAATCTCACGAGTTTTCTTCAATTAAATTCGTAAATTGAAGAAACGGAGGAGATTGTTGAGATTTAATTAAATTCGATCAATTGATTTTGATCAATGATAATTATTTATTGATTAATTGTTATTAATTGTGAGTGTGTCTATTTTTGATATTTAATATTGTTAACTTAATAGAATGTATTAATTGAATTGTTTAATATTAATAGTCGAATTGTTGAATCGTGTTGACGACATTGTAATTGATTAATACGATTTGATTTTGAACTGAATTAATTGTTTATTCGTGTTGTAATTATACAGATTGTGTACAATTATTATTATGTATAATTACTCACTTTACTAACGAGCTACTAACGTAATTAAATGACGAACGATGTATTGCGGATGAAAAGCTCTATGTACAGACGATCAACTTGATGACGAATTTGAGATTGTACCTACGATGGATAATTCGATACTGCTGAATCGAATTATCATATCCGATCATTGCTGGAGGACCGCGTTAAATCGTGAGATGCCAGGGAAGTTCATTTCGATGCATATCCTAATAGATCGACGGCCATGACACCAGAACAATGTCAATCGATTAGATGTCCAGGCAATACATTGGAAAAGCATGCTATTGACTGAGGGGGCGTCTCTAACTCGGAAATGATTGGCGTCGCGTCAAAATTTAAATGTATAAAATGTAAAAACCGGAAATTGTATCAAGAATTAACTTTGTGCCACGAACTAATGATACTTAACCTTGTAAGACATTTTTAATGAGTGCAAACGCCGTTTAATAATAAATTAACAAATTGTTTTAAACAAAAACGAACTTTATTGAAACGAAATCTACATTAAAATATTATTATTGACAAAATATAAATTTACCTGGATTTAGACCCGTGAAAACGGCAGTTTTGCAAAACGACATTGACTTGAAGGACTCTGCAAACGTAAATAGACATTATTAGAATTATATTACCGAAGGGTGTCAAATCCAACAGATTGGTATGTGCCGCTATGACGTCACCGATCGTTCCCACGCGTTCGATGACATCACCAATCAATCGGGCATGCTCGATAACCCCCCCCCCAAAAGTCATTGGCAATGACGCGTACACGTTTGCGCGCGAAACGTGCCATAGGGCGAAGCCCACCTCTCCTTAAAAAAGTCGGCATACGGAGCGCGCTTTTACTATGCCACGATCGGTTCGCGCGCTCCTGCCGACGATGTGGGGACAAAGTCCCATCCAAAAAAAAAAAATTTTTTTTCCAGCTAGTTGGGAAAAATCCAATCGAGAAAAAATGCATGCTTGATCACTCGATTTTGAAAAAAAAAATTTTTTTTTTGATGGGAGTACGCAATGATTTTGACCGATGCCGCGCGCGCCTCGCACGCTCCCGCCCGCAAAGTGCGTGATTCCCGTTGAAAAAATCAAAATGTGTGGGCGGCGGTAATTACGGGGTTTCTCAAGCCGCGCTCGGTCCGCGCGCTCCCGCCGACAATGGGAGCAAAGTTCCATAAAAAAAATTTTTTTTTCCGATTGGCTTCTCCCGAAGGGACAAGCCAAACGGGAAAAAACCCCACAAAACAAGTGATTCGAAGGGTTTTCCAAAAATTTCCCAACTTTTATCTTAGCCTGTGCCACTGTATATAATCATTCTTCTCCGCAGTGCAATGATGTCACCACACTCGTTTTTTTCCCTCATCTCGATTGTATATTACTACTGCCATTATGCAAAAACACAAATGACGTCATCAACTATCAAGCATTGAGTGTTAAATATTCACCGACTCCACGTGCTGCAAACAGAGGTCAACGAACCAACTTTAATGGGTTGATTAAAAGGTGGAAAACTCCCCAAAAATTTTTTTTAAAAAGTTTTATTTTTTCATTTTAAGTTATCCGAATTCGAAAGCGAAACAACATCAAAACCATCCGCACTAACAACAACCACAACAATGTCATCAGAAGCCGAAAGAAAGAAAATGTTTCTGATTGTTTATTTTTCCAGCCTTTTTATTGCGAGCACTGGTTTTTTTTTTAGTTTGTATATTCAGCTATCTTGTAATTTGGCTGAAAATAAAATAAAAAAAACCCATATTATAATTTGTTTAAAGTTTGTTTTATTTTATTTTCTCTAACTCCCCATACCCCTCCCTCTGTTCAAACTCTCATCACTCAAACCTCTTAATGACCCTTCCTTGACCTCCCCTCCCCGAGCACCAGACGCGCGCTTAACACCAATAGCTTGTGTTTTCCCCACCCCCCTTCCCTCACAAAAGAAAAAAGACCAAATTTGTTTCAAAAAGGAAAAAGTATATTTATTTACAGTTTATAAAAAATACAAAAATGGAAAAATATATACAAAAATAAAAAAATATAAAATATATATAATTTATACAAGATGTTTTCATCCTGTGAAAAAAAAAATTAGTAAAATTAGTAAATTTTTTTCAAAGAATGACTACACAAAAAAATACTTACACAGTGGTGGCCTCCCACGGATGGCGAGCACCTGTTGCAGTTGGTGCAACTGTTAGACTGTATACCCAAGGCGATCATTAAGATTTGCGTTCTGTTGCCTTTGTTCGGAAATTATTTCCTCTCTAGTGGGGGGTACATCGTTTATTAATTCTGTAACGGTATTATAGAGAGTCTTTTTCTCTATCTCCTCTCCCACCCGATTGTGGGTGATGACTTGGGAATCATCCACATCGTCAACAGTTAAGACACTGGTATCAGAAATATTTTTTAAAAATAGAAGTCTATGCTTATCTGTTTTCAGCTCGTCCTTGGAATTCCAGTTGGGCCAATACTGCCGAATTTCGACTCCCTCGAGCCACGCAAACTTCTCTGATTTTTTAGTTAGGGATGACAACGGCGTTGCGATTGCAGCGTAATTCGGAATGAATCTACGCAAAAAACCAGTCATACCTAAGAAATGCTGGGTTTCTTTTAAATTTTCAGGCCTCTTGAACTTAGTGATTGCCTGAATTTTCAGGGGATCACTCTGTATACCGTCAGCATTGATGTAATAGCCTAGGAACTTAATCTCAGACTGTGCAAATTTTGACTTACAAGGAGGCATTACGGACATGTGTCGCACCAATTGGTACGAATTTAAACAATTAATTGCACTATTGCCTAAATAGAACAATCTTAACAATTAAACCTTCCAATGCTTTCTATTATATTTTAAATTGTTAAAGTTATAGCCCGCTAATGCATGTTTTCCCCATAGGAAAAATGGCGCCATTAGCGGGCTATAACTTTAACAAATTAAAATATAATAGAAAACATTGGAAGGTTTAATTGAAAAAATTGTTCTATTTAGGCAATAGTGCAATTAATTGTTTAAATTCGTACCAATTGGTGCGACACATGTCTGTAATGCCTCCTTGTAAGTCATGCTGAGAGTCAGTCCAGCTTTCATCAACTTACTTACAACAATTTGGATGTGCTCGAGATGTTCTTCAAACGTTTTAGAGAAAATTATCACGTCGTCTAAGTAGACTAGTGCAAAATCTCCTAGAGTTTCAGCCAAGACCTCTTCCATTAATTTTTGAAAGGTTGCAGGTGCGTTGCATAAACCAAAAGGCATTCGAACAAACTGAAATTTACCCTTTGGAGTATAAAACGCAGTCATTGGTTTACTCTCTTCATCCATCTCGACTTGATAGTAGCCTTTAACCAAGTCAATGCTCGTGAAAAATTTAACTCCTCCTAAATAGGTAAGCATAATTTCCAGGTTAGGCATTGCAATAGTCTCGGTCACGGTCGCTGCATTAATCCAACAATAATCAATACATAGACGATACGATCCGTCTGGTTTGGCAACTATCACGGGGTGACTAACATAAGGTCCCTCGGCCTTCTTGATTAAGCTGGCTGAAATCAGTTCGTCTACTGATTTCGTGAGGATCGCTTTCTTTGCAGGATTGTACATACGGTACGGCGATTTCCTCAGTACACCTTTCAGGACTATCTTATGCTTAATCAAAGTTGTACAGCCAGGTTGGTCACTAAACGCTTGTTTGAATGAATCCAACACAGCTTTCAGCGCGTCTTGCTGAGAATCGGTACAGGAAGTATTTTCTACGAGTTTGTCAGTCCATTCGAGTGAATTTATGACTTGCTCGCGATTCAATACATTTATAGTAACTTTCGGATTGGCGTCCGATCGGACATTTCCGGGTGAAGTTACTTCACTACTCTTAAACCTTTTAGGTTTCACAGGTTTTGCATATGGAACGGACCATTCAGGTAAGAACTTACAAGAAATTTTCTGCTCTGCTGGTTCCATAATTAAGCCAGTCTTTCGCATGAAATTACGACCTAATATCACGTGAGTTGTCTCACTCGGCAAAACAATGAAGGTAAAGGGTGTGGACTGCGATCCCCAATTTACATTAATTTTAATTTTACCTAGGGGTTTATGCAGAATCCCTACTGCTTCTATTTGTAGATTAGGAGTTCTTGATGCCCATTTGATGCAACACTTGCTGACCAATGAAACATCCAGACGCCCTGGTGTCCATCAACGCAAGCGTTTTAAAACTTTCTAGCGTTACTCTGAGGTGAGGTTTATCAACTCTGGGTTGACTAAGAGCCATCATCCTCATCTTTTCTAACGTTTCAGCTTTTCTCGTCTTGACAGTCAGCAGTGTTGGTGTGGAAGTTACTACGATTTTGGGCTTGGACAACTGGAAAAGCATTTTATTCAAATTATTTTGAAACTCAAAATTTTTACTTGATGAATAAACTCGTGGGGGTGCAGTTATTTTTGAACCACCCCCATTAGCAAGTTTTTTAACACAGGGCAATCCTTAGCAACGTGTCCAGCTTTCTGACACATGCTGCAATGATTTAGACGCTCGGCAAGGGCTCGGAATTCCTCTTTGGTGGCGAAGTTGTCACTCCATCGTGGCTTCTTGGCCGTTGGCGCATCATCAGATGGCTGGGATCTCCGGTCTTTCCGATCGCTAGGTGGATTTACCACTGGTGGTTTCTTGTATTGTTTCTTTTGCGGACACGCGTGTGCGTAGTGTCCTGGTTTGTGGCAATAGTAACAATTGTTATCTCTATCCTTGCCGCTAGCTTGGTAAATTTGCTCATTATCGCTGCCCGACTGCGAGGTAGCATCTGATTCGGATTGGTCTGAAACATTCTCATCGGAATCATTATCTATTAAAGTTTTTACCTGTTGGGGTTGGCGCCGAAAGATTTGTTTATCCTTAAAATCGCAAAACGACTTTCCAGTAGGCTTGTCCGATCGATTATTGGCTCGATTAGAGTCTCGTTGTGCGGATTTCGGTGTGTTCGTGCCTTGGTTGCGAAGATGAAGGTCAGGGTCGCGTTTAGCTGATTAGCGGTTTCTGATGGCTTGTGAGAACTCAAGGGTATCGTTGAAGACAAAGATGTAGAAGCATTCGATACTGAGTTATTCTGAAATAACCTATTGGGGCTCAACCAGTGGTACTGTCGAAAATTACCCCGATTTGAATGAGCATAGAAGTCAAATCGAGGTCGTTCTCCGCTTAGATTACGAGTATCTCGACCCCTTCTGTTATCGAATCTTACACCTATGGGATTATGATTGTCGATGCTTTGCAGTACCTCCGGATCTCTCCAATTCCGTTTGAAGTGTGCAGGATGTGGCAAACCACATCGGCCTCGACCACGGAACTGGTTCCCTACTCATCTTGGAGTAGTTACAATCTCCCTTTTGCCTTCTTCCTCGTTCACTGGTTGAACGGCTTCAAAATCGTTATTCATTTGTAATAAAGAAAGATTGAACTACAAATTTTAATCAAAATAAATAGCACGATTAAACAATCGTAAACCAAATCTAAAAGAAACTTTTATTCTATTTCAACACTACAGTTGCGATTGCAAATCAGTGCAGAAACACGTGGGAACATAGAATTTTCTTTGTTCACCGTACGAGAGGGTATCGAATCGGAATTCAATACGTAAAGGATTAAGAAAGCGAAATTAAAACACAATTAGTAAAATTAAACACTGAATTATCAGAGGGATAATACAAACGCAAAAGTTAGTTTTGAAGTCGAACAATAGCTCGAGGGAACGGCTGGATGGTCGTCCTTCTATGCTGAAGTTAGACTTGTAAGTGGGTCAGGACCTCCTATAGAAATAAAACAATAGGCGGGGAACTTTGACTCGGGTTCCCGAACTAAATCTGACTAACACGCGTCACCCAAAATTCCTGAGATTAAATATGACCCTTAAACAGGTGTCAAACAACCTCAATAATTCCAGATGTTAAACTAAGCTTTTTTGGCAAAACAACCTGTTTTTACCAACCCAAACTAAAAGGAAACCAACTAACAAAATCCGAGGAATTTTCTGAGGGTGCGGAGCAGCGTCCATGCGCACTCGTGCAATTTTGGCGGTCCACTCAGGCATAGCACGTATGCCCTTGGGATTGGGTTTAATGTAACCTTAAATTAAGTAATAAATAAATTAAACTTCACAATCCACAAGGCGCCAAGGACACATTTAACTTAATGTCCTATTCCAATGATGTCTTGTTGTGCGCCGGGTTCCGCCAACACACGCAAACCTTGCCGCGGCAACGCCATTCACACGGCACCGCACGCCCGATGCTCAACACTCTTATACGATTAAATCAAAATTAAAACTGGATTTCGATTCAATCATTCCAAAACTCGGAAACACTTGGTTGTTACTGAACAACAAGGCTAAAGCTAAAGTTCTAAACTCTAAATCCTGTTGCGGACGCCACTTGTGACGGTGATTTTTCCCCAAGTCCGTTTTTTAGCTAAACCCGGCGAAAATCATTTACTAGAGAGGATCTGACTTCGAATTTATCTTTTCTCAAATCATGACAGGATTTTATTAAACCAATTAAACAATCACTATTTACAAATTAAGAACATAAGAACAGGTTTATATCACCATCACTAAAATAGAGTGAGAAACAGGACATGGAGTTACGCAAAACTCCCACTAAATATCTAGCACAACACTAAGCTAAACTAAACTAACGCAAACTACAACAAGGAAAATACTAACACTAAACAGGCGCGGAATCAAGGTATGCGCCATTAACGTTAAACTAACAGCACAAGCCGAATGGCTAAAACTACTTAACTACAAACAGGGGTTTTACGCATCAGGAACACAGTGGGACACGTGGTCGGTCATGAAATACAGTACTAAACACCTAAATGACTCGGAGATGCAAGATAATGTGATTGCATTATTTTAGCCATCTCTAGACATCGCTCGTACAATCCTGGCGTCGTACCGAACCAACTTCTGGTTCATTGGCAAACAGCTCCTCGTGAGCGAGAGAAATCTCTTTCGCTCTTCAACTCAAATCCAGCTCATGCGATTGCATGAAATAACCTTGGTCAACTGAAAATACAAAAGTAGCAGCCTCTAATACCCGGGAACAGTAATCATCGACACCTAAAACCACGCATCTCTCACTGTCTAGGGCAGTAGTCGCCTTACACTACCCGTGTTGATAAAGGATTGGCCTTCAGCTCAACAAAGTCCCATCGGATAATAA
>JAQFZU010001024.1:0-16461 GCA_034696185.1 Henia vesuviana | reverse complement strand
AAAAAAAATGTTAAAAAGAAATTTCAAGAGATTTATTTACATTTCATTCCGTGGCCATAAATCACTAGAATTAGTTATATTTTGAAAAAAGATGAAAAATAGCGAACATCTAGAAGTCACAACACACACCAAACAACTCCGCCCACACTTAAACAGTGTTTAAAAAGACTATGTCAGTTCAAAACGAGCCCGCAATTAACGCGCCCTGACTCTGATTTACTCGCACATTGTCAGAAGCTCAAGACGATCAGAAAGCGAATGATTTAAGACGATAAAAAGCGAAAATGGCACTATTCGCACATTTGACAGTCGCTCGTTATGTTGGCTTCGGCCCCTCACCTCTGGTAATACGTCACCGTCACAGTCGGCGGCAACTCACCTTGACTCGTTTGCCGCTTCATTATCACCTGACCGCCCTCGTGCACCTCTCAGTACCCGCATAAATACTACTGCCACCATCTGCAAACATGTCTGGTCCTTTCGATTATGCATTCTGCAGCTAATCTCTCAACCGCCTTCGCCATGATCCCGGGTTAGAAGTCGGCGGCTGATTTTTCTCGGGTCACGTGTCAGTGTCAAGTCGTTTGTGCGTCGACACGTCCGAGGCATTGATGAACCCGACTGACCTTAAAAGGTTGTTATAATCATTGGTCAAACTCAAAACCCCCTCTGACTTGGTATGCGAAGGTTGGCTAATGTTAAATCCTATTTGGAAATTTTTTTTTTGGATGGAAACTTCTGTACAAATATTGGGGTTGGTGATTTACTATGTTTTTATAGGAGTAAAAGATTTAGTAATGCTGATTTATTAGAGTTTTAAAACTAAATTTTATATAACTAATAGCACATGTCAATAGAAACACGAACTTCAACACTTCCATCAAACTTTTCAGTCACGATTTAACACTATTTCTTATTCAACAATAACAATAAGAAGTTGAAAAAAAATAATTTGCATTTTTAATTACAAAAAAAAAATTTTTTTTTTTTAAAAAATCGGCACTTCATTATTATATGGCCACATCGAAAACCTGACACACAAATTAGGCCAAAGGAAAAGAATCGTCAAGGACCACGAGTCGCATTTCGTGTTCTGTAATTAATTCTCAATTAGTTTTACGTATCATCAATTCCTCATCAATCTTAAACCGCCGGATCATAGGTACTAATTAACCAACCCGTGAAACTCGACTCCATTCCTGTAATTTGTTCCCTTTAAATACACAGTAAATCCCAAAAATCGAAAATAAATTCTTTTAAAAAAATTTTTTTTTGAAAATGAAAATGTTTGACAACTAATTCCATTTTACAAAGATAAATCGTGTTCGATGTTCATTTATCACATCAAAACTCGTTATTATAGCTGCAGGTGACTCGAAGGGTGAGTTTTACACCTGCCCTCTGGTGGTTATGGGAGGATTTTCAGTTGGTACTCGAGACCACCTCGAAAAACGATGTAGTAATGTGCACGATACTATACTAAAAGTGGTTTGCTTTTAATGCCGTGATTTATGAGTTCACCGCTAGAGTTCGTTAATTTTATACACGTGAGAGCGCAAATAGGTAAATTGCACGGGTGGGATATTAATTTAATATTTTTAATGATACTGTGTTTTTCCTCTAATTCTCACTTTATAACCTTTCATTTACTTCTTACGGCGGTTTTAATTTAATTTGATAGTCACGATATTTTTTAAGTTTTGTGAAAATTTCTTAAGTGGATTCTCAGAGGGTCACTTAAAAACCTTTTAAATGCATTGGAGTTGGATTAAGCAGGTGGAGTTCTTGGCGTGCGAAGAAATTTTAATCCGATGAATGATAAATCAGAAATAATTATTTCTTATCGCATTGCAGATGTAGCTGGTTTTTTGTTATTCGTCACACAACTAATTTCTTTAATAACCAGATGAAATGGTATAATGATCTAAAAAGTAGTTAGGAAGTGACTAGCCACATGTTTTACGACGTGTTACATTCTCATAAATTGTTCTCTGTAAATAAAGACATTTCTTTTGTAAAATGAAGATATCTTTAAGAGGTTAAGAATTAAGTGTTTAATAATATAGTAAAAATGCAACATTGTAACACTCTCACTACTGCAATCACAATGTGATATGCACATTATAACAGTTACATTGTAATATTCACATTGCTGCAATCACAATGTGATATGTACATTATAATAGTTACATTGTGACACTTACTTTGCTGCAATTACAATACAATATGATTTTTCTTTCAATTTCATCAACAATGACTTTAATTTTGTACTGTGGTAATTTTTCGCATTGTTTATCTGCTTCTTGACTACCAACTTTGATCAAAAGTATTTCGGTTTTGGCCAATGGTTTACAAGAAACAGCAAAATATTTCTTAGTTCATTATTAAAATTTCAAAACTTTTTTATATATTTTAATGGACAATTACCAAAATGTTAGAAAATCAGATTGAATTGGCTAAATTGCAAATCATGCATTATATTGAAAAGACATTAATCCAAAAGAATTAAAATGCATTAGAGCTAATAGTCATTATAGCTAAAAATCCCAAACCTAATTTTATTTTCCCCATTAGATATGTCAGTAATCTCAATTCTACTGACATCAGATTCAAGATTAGACCACCATGAGTGGTTTCTCACCCAACACCATTAAACCAGCTAAAAAAAACATAACTTTACCCACATTACTTTTAAGCAAAGCTATAAAAATCCCACCTTTAATTTCAATAACTGCGTTTAAAGCTTTTTACCTTATATGGCTTTTAATAAAAGTCGCCTTTCAGAATCGAAAATGGCGTCATATTTTCGTCACTACTTTTAAAATGCAAGTGGTAAAAGTTGTAATTCAGGACTTTTACTTTTCCTTTTGTCACTTTTAAGTAGGGATCAATCAAACACATGCGCAAACTCTTAAAAGTGCATTTTATATTTTTTTTTCTAAATAAGTGTTATTTTATATAAATAAATAAATAAATTATTTTTATTAAGATCTTTTACTTGTGTTTACAGCCCAAAAAAAATAATACAAAAGGTATGTGTGTGGAAAAGATAGAGTGACGTCACAGTTACCATTAATCAAGTTGTCGTCCAACTTTCTTTCTTTGCCCCGTGTAATTAAGCAGCCACCGCTCATCGTTCAACCAACTCTGAAAATGCTCGAGTACAAAGACACACACACAAACCTCAAAGGCAAATTCATTGATGCTCTGTAAACTTAAAACCGTTATTAAATAATTTACAATTTAATAATATTTAAATTTTTTTTTTTTTAAAAATTGACATTTTACATTTTAATTAAATTTATTTCCTTTTTCCATGGTTACCATAATTAATTGTGTTTATTATAACGAGTGACTAGCATTTACTCATTGATTGGCCTTCGTCCATTGGTTCGCGTGACCGATTCCCCACTCATCCCCGCGCATCGGTCACGGGACAAAGAGATCCATTGTTAAAAAGAGTTTATAAAAACCATCAAATAACTTACTCGGTCCATCTAAAAAAAAAAATTCAATTTTCCACCTTCGCCCTCGAACGACCGTGACTGATACAAACACACGCGACTCATTCGATCCGCCCCTTCGCAAACGAACCAACCGTGTATAAATATGAATCAGTTAAAATACAAACGATACGTAGGAAATGGCTATTGTTATTGGCGAGACGACACAAAAGAGAATTACTACTATTAAGTCTATATTTAACAGTTGAGAATAAAAGAATCAAAAATGTCAACAAAAGTTTGCAAATTGTCAATTAAAAATCAAGGTCGAATTAAAAAAATTAATTAAATTAAATTAAAAATAAAATATAAAATTTAATTTTTAATCACATTTAAGCCTTAAAAATCCTCAATTTAACTGTTTAAGCCTTTCCAACTGAGTCCATCAGAAAAAAAATAAAAAAGATATCCAAGTGCTCGTGGATCCCAATTACTCGACGTGAAAATATTATCCCCCCCCCCCACTTCCCACGTCATGATCGAGTTTTGCGCAATTTTTTTTATTTTTCTTTTATTTTCTCTTTTATTGATTAAGGCAACTCACGTGGTCTTATTCGCATGTCTTTGGTTGTCGTAGAATGGTATTGTCGTGGTCCCAGCATCGTTTCGCATCTCCAGACACGCACATGCGCATTAACGTGGTCGTAGCAACTGCATCATTACGCCCCTCGGCTACTGGGCGTCGGGACCGCGGGATCACGGACGGATCGCGCACCCGCCATCGACCGAGTTGCTACGTTGATCTGGCGCCGCCCAACACTCCCTTTTACCTGCACTCGCATCACGGTTTAATCGAGTTGCGCTACACTCAAAATATTATACGTTTTTTTTACGTTTTTTTTTTCTTCCTATTTTCGATTCATCACTTTACACAACCTATAATTTGGAGAAAATCCAACCCATAGCAATTTCACATTTTTTTCAAGCCTTTGGTCACAGTTTGCAATTGGGATGATTAAATGACTCGACTTTTTTCTTATTTATCAATTTGAAATTTTTTAAATGAAAATTAATAAATTAAATTTTATATCTTTTGTAATAAAATAAAAATATTAAAAAAAAAAAAAAAAATCGATTTTAATTTCCAAACCAAAAAATCCCATTGAAAAAAAATTTTAATTAAATGACCCAAAAATATAAAAATAATACCAACCTCCCCCCCCTCTCCCCAGATCAACCAACCAACCCCCAAAGAAAAGAGTATCTTTATCACGACTATTGACCTCATCCGAACCTCTCCTCCAACTATCAAACAGTGTAATGGCGGTTGTCACTTAAGACCACTAACAAGGCGGCTCCCGAGATAACAAACTCGCGCTGTCCCGTAATCCGATCAGCGATGTTGCTAAAATCTGGTACCGATTGATCAGCTCTGATCAGAGGGACCCCCGCAACCGTCATCTTCATAGTATGTCTACAACAAGACGTTTCTTTCCACAACTCTGTGCCCAATTAAGCTAGCGAGAGACCCCCGTATCGATAATTGGCCACACGATTCCACTCTCGTGTTCACGGCTCGTGTTAACGCATGGGGGTAGAAATCAAGCAATTTTTCCAAGGTCGACGTCGAATAATTTTGCGCTACGTAAACGGAGCTGAGTTTGAAACCGCTAATTATCCAATTAGTTTTCTCTTTGTTTATAGGCAAGAAGCCGAAGGGAAATTTTCCATCTGAAATATGTATCCGCTACTCGTTTTACTTATTATTGTTATTATAAAAGCCGAGATTTCAATTAACTCACATTTTTTTCTTTATTTGCTTAGAATGGTAATTACGTAATTAGACTTTTGATTTGTTTATGTTTGGGTAAAAAATTAATTAATGTTATTTTAAGGCATTTTTTTTATTACGTAATATAAATTATTTTTATATGGAGTAGTTACGCTATAATCTATGTAATTATATTTACAGTTTAGTAATTTATTTGTAATTCATAGTAGCCGCTGGCGACCATAAACATTCTACTTCTACCAAAAGCCTTAACTGGACATCGTCAGCCGCGCAGAAAGGTTTAAATACACTCTAAGGAATGAGGAGTGTAACAGGGTATATTAATACATTTAACAATGGAAATTCAAAAGGTGTGTGCTATGGGACAAGAGGTGTGTCCTATGAGACAAATATTTCTTCGAGTGCGGGTATAAACTTATCCCTATATTGATGCCTTGTCTCTACATTGATGCGTTTTAAAATATAAAATATATACCCACTTGATGATTGTTATTTCCGAGTGTGTTATACGCATGCATTGTAGTTTAGTACCAAATAGCAAAATTCTTCTTCCTCTTCTTTGGTAACTAAAAGAAAAACAAAACTTCATTATTGTTGCTACCTAATTCCTGGTGACCGCTGTCATGTAACTGTCATCGGTTCATCCGTTTCCCATGGTCAGTGTTTTGTAGTTAGAAACAACAACAACAACAAAAACACTAAAAAGGTGGACATTGATAGGAAGTGGGATTTGTCTGTGGGTTTTTCTACTGTCATTCTGACAATGAGGTCCAGTCAGAAGGACAATGAGGGGCTCTCCAACCCCCTAGCGATACGATCTGCAATTAGCCTTATGGCATATACGCAACACCAATTACATCATTGTCATTGCACTTACATCAGATTCATTTCAATGATAAAAAAAATAATTTTAATTACGCATTTCCTTTGAGTAATTTTTTTTTTTATTTTAAAAAAAAAATGTAAATAAAAAAAGTTGGATTAAAGTCTTATGGTTTATACTGAAATTTAGTGTAAACTAATCCCGTAAACACGTCTAAATCGCGTGACAAATGGCAGGTGCGTTGCTGACTCCCGTTCACATTGACGTGCCGGGTTTTTAAAAAAAAAAAAAAATCTTACGACGCACCAATTTCAATCTGTGGAAGGCACACGAATGACCCAGAGAAGCGGCCCTGCACTCGCCAAATCGATAGTCATGTATGGAAAAGTTGAAACAGGTGGACTTTGTCCCACCATCACAACAACAACGGCAACAAAACCCACGCAAAACCACATCAAACCCGAAATCGCTCTCGGTTTGTTTGCTTAAAACACCTCGCAACTCGCTCAATGCATTGTGGGATACACTCAAAAGAACGTCTTAATTTTTCTTTTATCTATCGAAATCCATTCAGCCTTGACCAACGGTAGATTTTTCTCCATTTTTTTTTGTTGTTGTTGTTTACTGGGAGTTTGTAAAAGGCGATTTTTTTAAAAAAGTCGGTGGGAAAATTATGAATTTTTTATATATTTTTATTAGTGAAAATGGAATTGTGGGAGATTAAAAAAAAAAAAAAAAACATAAATAACAATGAGATTATTAGATAAATACCTTTCGTGCGCATGTCCATTTTTATTCCAGGTGACATCAATCCGACCTTAGTCACGTGATTCGCATCTACATTCAAAGCGGCATCTGGTGAGTGAAAAATAAAAATAAAAATAAAAAATAAAAATAAAAAAAAATTTTCTCGTTTAAAATTAATAAAAAAAAAAAAGACTAATTTAATAAATATCCACAAATTAAAAAAAAAAAAATCCCAAAAAAAATCCAAATAGACCAAATAAATGATGTAAATC
This sequence comes from Henia vesuviana, assembly GCA_034696185.1. Taxonomy (NCBI): domain Eukaryota; kingdom Metazoa; phylum Arthropoda; class Chilopoda; order Geophilomorpha; family Dignathodontidae; genus Henia; species Henia vesuviana. The sequence continues at coordinate 9,384 of JAQFZU010001024.1, read as the reverse complement.
GCATCCGCAAACAAAACCCCTCAAATAGCGATCCCCGAACCGAAACTAGAAACCGAAACCAGAGATTTATTTGAGGATCCCATTCAAAAACACCCCCCACCCCTCCCCCCTAAGTTACAGGGTTTAGAAAATTCCTTCCACCACAATTTAATCCGGACCGGTTCGCCCATACACTCACATCTGTTAATGTTATTCACATCCCCTTATCATCTTCATCACCACCAAACCACCTTTTAACAACCAGTTCTTCTGATACTTTGTATCTTCTTAAAACCCAACCACTTCCATATCAAATTACACCTTGAAAAACATCCCACATTACCCCCACCCCCTAAACCCTCCCCCATCCCTACCCAAATATCTTCCATTTTATTATTTTCCTCTTCAATTTGCGAAATGGACCTATTTACATTGGCTAAAAAATGGGATATTTTGTGACTGGGGGTGGGTTGATGAGAGGGGGTTTTGGGAGAAGGTGGGGGTGGTTTGTGTGTGTTTCTACTGAGGCGTTTAGTTGGTCGAGTATTTTAGCCGAGAGGCCATTGATAAGGTTGAAGGAGGTTGAAGGGGGGGTTGGGGGTGGAAAGGGGGTTGTGGACGAAAGACGTATACAATGGCGGGCGCCTGCTGCCGGATCGGCTCGGGCTCTCGCCCGTCAACAAAAGTGTCCTTTGTGGCTGGTGTTGAAGCTCGGCTTCGGGAGCCCGACTAAACCCTTCGTGTTGTGTCCATCGCAAATTGAGCGTGGGAAGTCCCTCAATAGAGGGGGAGGAGAGGATAAGCGGGCACAAGAGGCGAAGAAATAGTGGTGAAAAGACCCCGTATGTATAATCTCGACCCCTCCATACCCCTACTCCGCCAAATACCTTTCCACGTGAGCGCTGAACGGATCATAGTAATGCGAGTCAGACTTTCTTTTCCAAGGGTTTAATGTGTGAATTGAGATTGTGTCACTGCTGTTGGTGACGAAATACGGTCAATAGTCCGTTGGGGTTATTTTTAAGATTAGCGACTACCACCTGGTGACGGTTTTTTAAATGGCAATTTGATTTTTGGGATTTTTCGTGGTGGATTTAATTTTAATTATTTTTTAATTGAGTGATAAAATTCGTTGTAACGAGGTTTTCGATATAACACAGTTTTAAATGGCAATAAAATGAGTTTTTGTAAATAATTCGTTGTAACGAGGTTTTGATTTCTCCCATTCGTTGTAACGAGGTTTAACTATTACCAAATATAATTGAATTGAATGGAATAAATTTCTACGAATTTATTGATCAATTATTATCATGAAAATAATGTTTTTCAGTTTTGAATAAATAAAAAAATTTAAATTTAAAAATAAAATTTTCGATCTAAAAATCGAGCGAAGGACAAACCCAACGGTTTATTGCAATCTCGCAGCTGCGAGCGCCATCCACCGCCAAATAGCGACACAATATAGGAATAAGTTGCATTCTCATTGGCGTATTTGAAGCACAAGGGCGGGATCATTGAGGATGGTACGACAGCGATGCCCGGCTCACTAAACTCCACCCACGGAGACTGCGATCAATACGGGAGGGCGGGATCAACCACCATAATCCCTCACGACTCCACCCGTCGTCTATGGCTGACGCATTCGATTCACACTTAACAACAACAATGACAAATAACTAAAATATATTCATTTCTTGAATAAAATAACCAAAAAAAAATTATTTATTCATTTACCAAATTCTTAACTCCCCACTCCCCCCCCCAACCCTTCCCTCACTTAAAAATTAAAAACTTTCATAAAATTCCACTTTTCATCCCAATCACGTGATTATCCACGAAATTTGCATTCGAATGAGTTAACCTTCTCTCAGGTGGCATCTAATTTGCCATTTGTAACACATTTGCATAATTTTCTTTCGCAACGTAAAATAAGTAGCGAAAACTAATCACCACAAGAGGCCATTCCCCTCCCACCACTTAAAAGCGAAATTTAAAAAAAAAATATTAAGATGGTGTGGGTAAATTGTAGGAAGAAGGGAGGGAGTTGTTGTTAACACCCAACATGGCAGTGAAGAGCATCAACCAACCCATAACTCAATCACCAACACATCACTCGATGGTCACCCACCAGGGGCCGCCACGACAACGAATTACGAATTTCTCATTAGCGCCACCTGGTATAGACTCGAGACTTTTTTTTTTAAAATTACAAATAGACGAGAGGGGGAGAAACTCGTCTCTGCGAGATTTGGCGTTGCGATAGCGTTTCTTAAAATTCACACTGCGTTTGACAGTTGGAAAACGCCCATAGGGTTCTTAGTTGTGGCGGATGATTAGTACACAATGCGGGATTAGGACGAGAGGTGTCTCTTAAGAGGAGAGGGTGAAGGGGGTTAGTACAACACTAAGAAATCAACTGTTGTTGTGGTTGATGACATATGTGGCCCTGAAGCGAAGAAATTGATGTGTTGAGGGTATTGAGATTGAGATCTTCACGTGTCATTTGCAGGGAATTAATTTGGGCAATGAAAAAGTCTTTTAATTGATTTTTTTGTTATATTTAAATATTTTTTACTTTATTTATTGGAGGTTGAGGGTGGGTGGGTGAGTGGGAGATGTTATTGGGCGATGAAAGCTTCTGTATCCCGACATTGTATGCCCTGTTATCCACTTTCATTAGGCTGCGATGGAGTTTAACGGTGGAGGAAAATTTGATAGTGCGAGGCTCCGGTGTTGCGGGGTAAATTGGAAGCTACGCCCGTGGAATACTAAATTCGGCAACGAGTAGTAAAGCTCGTGTTTTATATATATTTTTTGGGACAAATAAAAAATTGGTGGTTCGTCTAGTGGTGTATGGACGTTGTAGCTGCTGGCGACATAAAGCAAAATATCTACCTATCACCTAGTGATGAAAAGGGAGTTTTTTTTAATTTTTTTAATTTTTTTTCGTTGTTTTAGTTTTATTTCCTATGCAAATAAATGCATTAAAATTGGATATTTAAATTTCCAAATTGAAATGATTCGATGTTGACATTTGCCACCCCCTCCCCCAAGTTTTGGATGTAGAAAAGAAAAAGAAAATTTATAAAATTGTTTTATGGGAGGAAAAAGTCAGTTGTCAAAGAGAAAATGTGAGAAAACGTGTGAGAATTTGTCCATGGAAATTGCAATCATAACGCATCGTCGTAACTCTTATATCGGGCACCCCCTGGGATGCGAAAATGCTCGTAATGAAATCTGCATCTCGTATCGACACAGTCAATTTCGATAGATTCATTCGTGCTGCAAATTCATCAGAACAACGCCAACATAAATTAAAACTCGACTCATCTCAAAATTCAATTCCCATTTTTTTTAATTTCCAACTTCTTACTATTATTACCTCTTCAAATTCCCCTTTTAATTCAATTACAAAAAGCAAGAAAAAAAATTCTTTTTGATAAAGAAAAAAAAAATGGCGAAAAGTGCTAACTTTTCTATTCCAATTTGTACTAACCTTTTAATGCATTCACGAATTGTTCTCTGCTGATTAAATATCAGTGGAAACAACAAAACTCTCGTTTCGTTTCTAAAACCCGAGGCGCGAACTCGACTTAATTAAACTTCTTCGTCTTTTATAATTGAAAAAAGTGAAAATCGAAAGTTAAAAAAAATAGGAAAAAAGGAATAAAAATAAAATGAATAAATAATAATTATAGAGATCACGAGTTGATATAAATTGAATGCGCATGCGCATCGGTGAATGTTGGTAATTGCATTTTACGACTCGGACAGTGTCCATCTCAATTTGAGGCGCGAACGTTTCTGTTTGCGGGAGGCCTAAACGCGTTAGACAGACCACATAGTCACGACGTCCAATTCGAGAGGACATAGGCCATAATGGACCTTTAACTAAATTTAGTGGACGAGTGGTGGACATACTGGACAATTGATGTCTTTTGTTGGGTCCAATAATTTTATTTTTTGGTCTTATTTTCAATTAATTATTCGATTGCGTTAACGAAACTCATGCTGTGTTTCGACTGGTTAAAATGTCACGGAACATTTTTATGAAATCTAATAAATAATGCAAAAATATTCCAAAAATTCACAACATTCTCAATTAGCCTCACAATATGCAAATAAGTTTCTTAACATTATTATTTACTTGAATAAGGTACAATAGAGACACTAAAGATTTAGTTTCGGCTCGTAAATATACCCAAATTCAAATCCTTCCACAAATCATCACTAAAATTCGACAAATAGAAAAAACAAATTTACCAATTGCAGAATTCTAAATTTAAAATTTTTGTATTCGCTCTTCTTCCTTTTGAAATGCATGTAAGGAAACGTTGGTATTTATTCTCTTCTCACATCCTTCCATACCGAGACACGTTGAAAAGCGACGGGGGAAAACGGTCGATAGGGTTATGGGGGCAGTCGACTTCAGTGTCCGAATGTAGCATTGTGCGTGGGTGTGGATTGAAGACCGAAATGGTAAAGCTGGACAATAGATTCGCGAAACGAAATTAGATTCGAGGCCCCTCTGAGTACAGTAAGTATTGGTAGGGTGCCGCCGCCATTGTTGTCGGGGGGAGAACGAACGGATAAACACGACGAGAAACTTATTTCTATGTATCTGCTAGTAAATCGAACTGAAAAGCCCTACTTTGTCATGAAATTACCACCCATGACTCTACATAACTCCATCTCTAGGGATCGTATTGTATAAAGACAGAATACATAGCTGCATCATTACTAGACATGCGCAGTACAACTGAATATTTAAATAATTGTTCAGTGATAAAATTCAATTTCAATGATCAAAATCTTATGAAATTCTTAGAATCTGAATAAAACTCATTTTCTTCTTTACATGTATTTTAATCAACAAAGACGATGATTGCATTGTACGCAAGGGTATGCTTATTTGAATTACATTATGCATTATATCAAAAACAATATCTGCATTTAGTCATACGTTTTTCATGTTTATTTCATTTTAAACAATTTTTAAGGACTATTTTTGTTTTTGAGAAATGTAATAAATAGATAAAACAAATATCTGAATGCAACTGAATAGCTGCATTCAATTATCTGTTTTTCATGTTTATTTCTTGTTTTTTAAAAACAATTTTTCCATAGGTGAAAACGATTTTTAAGGACAATTCTTTGCTTTTGATAAACAAGATAAATGAATAAAACAAATGACTGGATGCGACTAATGTTATTTTAGCTAAAAATAAATAAACACAAGTTTTGTTGATGCATAAAATGCCCATCGCCTGATGCTTAGAACAATCGTCCGCAAAACCAAAATGAAATATGCTCAAAATTAACCAAAAAAATGTTTTTAGCATTGAAAGCATTTATTTTTCTAAACTAAATAAACAAAAATGTAAACTCCAAAAGTTCAACATCAAATATGTGAAATTTAGACTTCCTTAAACGAAATAAACAAAATAAACAGTTTATTTTGTTAAGATTGAATGCACCTATGACTTTCCCAATAAAGTACGCTTAAACCGAAGTAACAAAAACAGAAATTTTGCAAAATCGGGCTTTATTGGTTTATCTTTATATACTGTAAATGTTTTTCTATTGAATGCACAGCGTTTAAATGAAGTTTATATTTTAACTGGTGTTGATAATACCCACCCTAAGTATCACAGAAAATGGTTAATATTTTTATACAATAAATTATTCCCTTTACAGTTGGAATTAAACTAATATTTAAGAGTAATTGGCCCATCATTTCATTTATACTTAGAACATTGAAATTTTATATATAAATTTTAATTTTTTTCTTAAAAGAATTTACTTTAAAGAAAATTTCGTTTTTACTCTAAAATTTCTGCATCGAATCAAACGCAAGAAAAGTTGAGCTATTTTAAGTCGAGTTATTCAGTCAATCACTCGATCGACATCCCCGAGAGGTATTGAAAAATCGATATTCCACACACTGAAAAAGAAACTTAAAAAATAAAAAAATAAAAAGTGAAGAACACGTGACAAGATTTCCTTTCTCAGCCTGACCTTGCCACGGCTTGTCTTTCACGCTGATTGGTCCAACTTCCGCATCAGGTAACGATTCTCCGGCAACCGGATGACGCGAAACCTAACAAAATTACGGCAATCAATCCAACGTTATTCAGAAAAAAAATTTTTTTTAAGCAATTTTTATAATTTAATTATTCTTTTTAAGTGTTAAAATTTGCAAAATTAAAAAAAAAAAATTGGATTTTCATCGTATTGAAGCTTAAGCCAGGTGCAATCCTATGGGAATTTGCTATTATAATTCCGTAGATGAAGCCGAAATTGTTCTACGCACTCCCATTAGTACTAATTGGGCCCGGAGAGGCGTCGTAAGCAAATTAGGAGCGACCGAAGCGACGTAGACGACACGACGCGTGCATAAAACTCAAACTCCCAACGAGTCCTTAATCCTTTTGGTAAAATCCCAATGCGCCAACTCCCTTACTTTGAACAAGTTCGCATTGCCAAAGAGGATTTTCCAATTTCAGCCGTTGCTGGAATAAAAAAATGGAAATTTTTAGGATTGGGGGGGGGGGGGGGGGGGGAAATAAATTATAACAAAATTTTTAAATATTTTCTCATTGTTAGTTATACCTTAGTCCATACATTTGAGTAGAAGCAAATGAAAAACACAAAAGTTGTCTTTTATTATAAAAATTCTTGAAAATAGAAATTTTCAAAACTTCAAAAAAAATTATTGTAAAAATTAGGTTTTAAAATTTTAATTAATAAAACATTTCCCATCAAATCACCAACTCCAAAAGAAAAAAAAAACCTCAAACACGTTTTATATAATAAAAAAACCCTTAAAAACCGCCTTAAAAATAATTCCCCACCACCCACACTCGCCATATTAACACCCAGCACACATTTTCCTCGCTATTTGAGCCCTTTCTCCTTTCGACGAACCCAAGCTCGTCTCTATTGAGCGAAGGCCCACAAATTTCAACGAGATCCCCCGGCGAGTGCGATGCGGAATTCAATTTGCGCGCATGCGCACATCGCCATTGGAGGGTTCCTCGATCGAATTGTCGCCCGATTGAAAGCCGCCCGTTTAATGGGCTTCAGACCAGCTGAAAAGGGAGGGAGGGGGAAAATGGGGGGAGGATTGAAACGACGACGAGCGAAGAGGACGAGGGGCGGCGAACCAACTGGGGATGGGGAGTGGGTGTGGGGGTTCTGTGAGAGAGACGACGCTTGCTTATCCCCGCGTTATATGCCCGTCGCCAACTAACGAATCAGTGCGGGGCAACTCGTCGCCCCGACGCATCCGATTGGCGGTGCGAGCAGCTGCGGTGATGCGTGCACCAAAGCGTGAATAGGGAAGACGCGGACAAATTGCAGGCGGCAGATTGCCTACTCCCACCCCCCACACGACCAATCTACCCCTAGAAACGTAGTACGCAGATAGTAATTAAGCACTCGATGGCTGTTCGAGGTTTGGCGTTAATTAGCGCTCGCTAGGGACGAATAATGTCCTAAGTCGGGAGACGAGCAATTACTGACGGGGCGTCATCTTCGGATGGAAGATGAGACGAAATGAAGATACGGAGGCGGAGAATGGTCTATAAATGCGTGGGAAAATTTTAAGGGATTATATTTTTATCCATTTTTATATTTTTTTGGTAGAAAGGAAAATTATTTTAAACAAAAATTTTATTTTTTTGATTTTAGTGATTTTGGTGAAATTAATCGAAATGAGTCATTTGCAACGCATTAATTCGTGAGACAAAAATTGCGAAATTTTCCAATAAAATTTTTTTTTTCTTAAAATTCTATTTATTTTTATTTTAACTTGACCCCACTTCCGGTGTTGTTAGCAGTCATTCAGTGACCCACCTATAACATTTCCGGCCAATTCTCAAAGCCAACATCTCGACACAAGGGGTTAATCGCCCCATCCTCAATCCCCGCAACGAATGTCGTGTTTGTGTGCACGAGTCAAGAGGGCGCCATTTCTCCCTGGTCTTTTAAAAAAAACCCTCGACCTCATTCAAACCGTCCTGACTTTTCCAAGAATCTCACAATTGCACCAAATTATAGTCTGCCCCTTAATCCATTGTGTTTATTCTGGTTTGATACAAATTAAGACTCTTTATCAATCTTTTTCTTCTATTTCTTACAATGGACTCGCGATGAGTAGAAATACGATGGTATTAGTAAATATTTAAAGAAAAAAAAATAAAAGATTTTATCGAAGCTCAATTTGACAGTGTTTTGAGCTCAGAACAAACACGGATCACGTCAGTTTGGTCCGATGGGTGGGGATAATCTCCGGGAAAAATGTCAAAATTGTCGTGTCACAGTGTGTGAGAAAATAATACGGCGGGACATACTTAAATAACTGTTTGTACAGCTGATGTGGATTGAACAAATCTTTTTTTTTTAAATTTTTAAAAAAAATTTTATACTTGAAAGGCCTAAATTGTGCTTTTGTTAAACCAGATAAATTGTGTTGTATTGTTTAACGTGATAATTTCGTCTTTTTTATATACAAAATTTCTGTGAGTCTAAATTAAATGAATTTTTAAAATTAAAATAAAATTAATTTGAATAAATTTCATAAATTCCAAAAACCACATTTTAATTAATTCTAAAATTCGCATATCACAACTGAACAAACAAAACACTCACCAATAAAAACCCACACTCTATTAACTCTTATATCACCCAAAATGACATATCACTAAAATAGCATTTACCCTCATTCCAAAACATTTAATCACACCCATTAAACCCCAATCGCAGTACCATCGCAATCATTCGCTCGCACACTCAACCCCGGGCTAATATTTACTCAACACACACACACCCGAGGTGGGAAAAGCAAACGCAGTCACCCAACACTCCATCAACAATCGCTTTTTCTCACCTCATTCCAACTGCATCGTTCGAAGGAATTTTCCCATACCCTCAACCCCTCCCCCCCCCATTTTTCTACACGCACAAAAATATAAAAAAATTGCTAATGACCCGTCGATGCGACACTTGCCGGTAGTGGTGATGACAGGCACTGGCGGGGGTTGGGATGGAATCGTCTCAATTAAGTTGTAGCGCAAGACAAACGAGATGGACTCGGGAAGCGCCCTCGATGGCTAACGAGCACCGACCCCCCACTCGCACGCACTTCTCATTAGACCCTGGCGGCCATTGTTGGCGTACGGAAAACGGAGGCGACGCGCACTGTCGCCCCTAATTGAAAGGGACACAGAACCATTGTAGGAAGGTTCGCTCTCGATGATTGTATCACGCAGTTTTGACAGGGCGCACATTGGCTTTGTGTCCGATGGCAACCTCGCGCTCGCTCTTCTCTTTTTCTTTCTTTCTTTTCACGACAGGTTCCGCAATGGTTCCGCACGCCCACGAGTTTGTCCCATTTAATTGCTA
>JAQFZU010001023.1:0-16462 GCA_034696185.1 Henia vesuviana | reverse complement strand
TTCTAAACTATTCCTACACTTGTTTCTGATTAAATCCATTTCTAAGCAGAGGTATTTCTAAGCTATTCCGGCGACCCGGGCGAACGAGCCATGAGAATCAAACAGATTCCTGGCGAAGAGATCGGTGCCTATCTGCAGAGATGCGAATTAGTATTCAACAGTGAAGCCGAACCAGTGAGAGATCACCGGCGGAAGCAGGTATTTACTCGTGGGCTCACAGAGTACTTCAGAGGCATCCTGAAGAGCGCCAATCCTCCCAAACGTTGTACCTACGTTCAGCTACGCCAATTTATCCAGAAAAATGAGGAAGAAATCAACGAAGAGTATCAATCAGCTCTATCGACAGCGGAAAAATCTGCTAGGGTGCAATACCAAGCTGAATTGGAGGCTGCTGCATAAGTGTCGGATGGCATCCTGCGCCCTCCATGGCAACTGGCTCTCACAGACCCCGAATTAAACGCTCCAGGCTCTGAGACCACCACAAAGCAGCCATATCCAGCACCTAAATCGAAACCAAAAGCCTACGTTGCTAACGTGGTAACCCCGGAGAGGACGGAACTGGAACAAGCCTCATCATCCAAAACTGAGTCAGTAATGGACCCCGGCAAACTGCCCGCCCACTTTCGAGACCAAGACGAGGAAGAGTATGTCAGTAAAGCATACTTGATGAGGACGGCTCCCAGCTTTCAACCTCGATTGCAAAGACCCCAACGGCCTTCGCGGGTACCAGACAAGACCACTGAATCGACCACGCATCCTACAGACACCAAAGCCGTCGATAGAAGTGGCAAAACCGATAAGACTAACGTTAAAGTGGACCGAGATTTCTGTTTCCAGTGTGGAAAATCAGGTCATTGGGCCAGAGATTGTCCGACCAAGCCAATTGCGAGAAAGGAAATCGCAGACTTGGAACAGAGATTGAACAAAAAGATCGATAAATTAACCGAGCTACTTACAAAAAACGCGAACCTGCGAACGCTGACGGCTGTACCCCAGTAGCCACCGAGCTGTTCACAAAAGCATCGGAAGACTATCCTCAAGTTATCTGCTTGAACAAAGCAAACACTGACGTCATCGTCAACGTGCAAGTCACGTTGGAGCAGATAACCAAATTGACTAAACCTAACCCCATTCTTGTTCCCAAAACTCCCGATACATCTCACCCAGTTACTGATCCGGACCAGTTGGCAGAAACCCTCGCCCATGCCCTAACAATTATGTCATGGTGCGATGATTTACCCCAACTACTCCCGAAAACCCTACCCACTGAACGGCGACTAACCGCAGCAAATTGCAGTCTGCCCGACACACGCCTATCTTTACTTCCAGTCCAAATCGGAGGTGAAAAGTTGTTTGGAACGCTCGATTCTGGAGCTGACCACTGCTATATAACCTCGGGGCTAGTCCAAAAGCTTGATCTAACGGCAATTTGCGCCGCTTTATACAAGATTACGACTTCAAGGTGTTTAACGCTGAATTGAAACGCGACAACGTGGTCGACACCCTAGTCGAGGACGCAAAATTGCAACTTAACGAGGCGAAACTACTTTGCCGGACATTGCTTAAATTTGAAAGCACCCTTAACAAGAAGCCGGGACGAACTCATCTTGTCCAACATGAGATTCTACTCTCTGTTGACAAGCCAGTGCGAGTTCCCTTCCGCGGTTTAAACTCGCACAAGAGGGAAGTGATCAAAAAGCTTTGTCAAGAGCTCATCGATGCAGGAATAGTGACTCAAGCCACCGGCGAATATGTGATGCGAATCGTATTAGTAATGCGCCCTGGCAGCGAGCCGCAGTTATGCATCGACTTCCGACTGTTAAACGCAATCACCGTCATCGACCCAATCCAAATGCCCTCGATAGACGCTATTCTGCGAGAACTAGGTCATTTCGGGTAGGTAACGACTATCGACCTGTCCAAGGGTTACTGGCAAGTAGAGTTGCAAGCAGAGGATCTCATAAAAACTGCGTTCTACTCTCCACTCGGACGGCTAATGTTTAATGTTATGCCGTTCGGTCTTGTCAACGCCCTTGCAACGTTTCAACGACTTATAGAGAGAGTGCTTGGCGAAACGTTACACAAATTCGCCTGGGCGTATCTGGACGACAATAATTGTTTCAGATACGTTCGAAGAACACCTGAAGCACATTGAAATAGTGCTTGGTAAATTGGCCGCTGCAGGCTTGCATGTGCATCTAGCAAAAAGCAAGTTCTGCCGTAAAGAATTGGCATTCTTGGGATATCGCATCGGCGTCCAAGGCTTGTCTATCGACTCCGACAAGATTAAAGCTATCACGGACTACCCAGCGCCCCAGGACATCAAGGGAATCCAACGTTTCCTTGGAATGGTCAACTTTTTTAATCGAACGTTGCCCCACTTTGCGACAACTGCAAAACCAATCACCGACCTATTAGCAAAAGACATCGAATTCGCTTGGACAGATGAATGTCAGGCTGCGTTTGAAAGCATCAAACAAATGCTTGTCGATGTCGACGTGATGCCGCTCTCTGACCTAAATAGAGAGTTTACTCTCCACACGGATGCGAGTCGCGTCGGCTTTGGCGCCGCCCTAATTCAGGTCCACGAGCGAGAAGGAAAATCGCTGCCGATGCCCTGCATGTTTATCAGTCGTAAACTGCAGGCTGCCGAAAAGAACTATTTGGCTACGGAGTTAGAATGTTTGGCTGTGGTCTGGGCGGTTTGAAAGTTTCGTCCATACCTCGAGTATACTCGGTTTGTCATACAAACGGACCATCAAGCTCTCAAGTGGCTGATGTCACTAAAGGAACCATCAGGCTGATTGGCACGATGGCAACTGGAGCTGATGGCCAACGATATAGAGATCGAGTATAAGCCAGGCAAATACAACGTGGTGGCCGATGCGCTTTCCCGTGCACCCATCGATGGCGATACCCTACCTGACGAATTCGGAGATAGCGACGAACAAATCGCTTATTGTCCATCCTCATCAACTCTGTGGTTCATTCCTAAACTGAATGAATTGCCAATCCCTCTGACCCAAGATTCCGATCCCAAATTCAGAGCGTATTGGACAAAACGACATTTGCTTCAACCTGAAGCTACGCACCTCACCCACTACCAACCGAGTATCGAACCTCGAATCGGCGATCCTTGTCTCAAGTCACTATTCACCGCCGTGACTGACAAAACTAATTGTCGACCACCGTCACGAGCTGAATTAATCAGGGCTCAAAAACGAGATGCATTCTGCAAGCGATGGTTGGAATTCCTCAGCGCGGGCACGTACCCCGTGGAAGTTCTAACGCCACCGCAAAAGGAAGCGTTTCGTTACGCTGCGTCAGCCTATACAACAGAAACCGGTCTGCTAGTAAAGCACCACCCGTCACTTCAGAGCGACATGGCCGAAGAGGACAACGCCCTCAAAATTGTTGTGCCTGCTTCTCTGCGGCACCAGATTTTGTGGCTTAACCACGGTCATCCGCTCGCAAGTCAGTCGGGTGTGACTCGAACTCTACATCGCGCACAGCAATTGTATTACTGGCCAAAAATGAGGTAGGATATTGTGAGATTTGTGAGACAATGCTCAAGGTGCCAGGCATGCAAACCATGCCGAAAACCCCTATGTGATTCCATCTTGCTGGCACCTTACATTCCATTTGAGTGTCTCAGCATCGATCTGATGGGACCAAAACCAACGTCAAAGGGCGGTAACAATTACATCCTCGTTATCATAGATGTCGCCACTCGATGGCTTGAATTGTACCCTCTTCGTAAACCAACGGCCAAAAGAATTGTAGAATGCCTTTATGATGTGTTTCTGCGTTTCCGATTTCCTAAAAAACTGGTTTCCGATAACGGACCGCAATTCATTTCGCAGATCTACAACGATTTTTGTGCCAAGTTTGACATTCAAGTCAAGCACACATCGACTTACCATCCTCAAGCCAACCCGGTTGAGAAACTCAATCAGGACATAAAGTATGCCATCGCCATTTTCACTGACACTTATACAAAATGGGGTGAGTACTTGCGAGAGATAGTGTTCAGTATACGCTCGTTCATCTTGACGACTCGAGGTTTCTCGCCTACATGCCTGAACTTTGCAAGAGAGTTTCGTGTCCCATGGGACCATCGCATACCTGATTCCGTACTCAGTGTAGACCATGAGAACCCGCACATCTACGTGCAACAACTAGAGAGAGCCATCTATAACACGTTCTCGCACATGAAAGCACACGTGGCCGACTTACAAGAACGAGTTGCGCTCCACATCGGCGAGTTACCATTCGCCAACTTCAAAGTCAACGATTTGGTGTGGAAAACCGCCCAGGTCCTATCGAGTGTCGAGAAAGGAATACAAGCAGGTATCTCCGACATGAGAGAGGGCCCCTTCGTTATCATCGAACAGCTTGGCAGAAATGCGTTTAAATTGCGCAAATTATCCGACAACGTGATTCACTAATCAATTTCGGCCTCACAGCTGACTATATATTCCCCAATTTCCCCAAGAGATTTGGACTGAGACCCAAACGGAACCGGACCCGAATGTCATTTCTTCGGACACGTTGTTTCCACTCCACGGTTCTAGGAAGAAAGGGGAGGAAGCGGGAGTATGCGTAACTCCCAAAGGAAACGAGGAAAGAAGCGAGGAGGAAAATGGAAATGGAGAAAAAGAACCTGAAAAAATTGATTCTGAACCTGAGAAGCCAGAATCAGAAGGAGACTTACCCGAAATTGATGAAAATGTGTTGAAACAAGTTAGGAGACGGAAGAGAAGAGTGTATACAGCCCCTCTACGTCGGAGCCTACGGACTAAACGCTCAAATCCACTGATTCGTGGCGGAAAGGTCGTGGGACAAAACTAACAAAAAACACCAAGAGTAGCTGCTAAGGCTGCCAAACTGAAATTAGCCGCTAAAAGAATAAAATGAGGAAAAAATTTGAGCTACAAGCGAAATTTAATTCGCTACTACATTTCAAATTAAACGAGCAAAATTTAATTCGCTAAGAAACTTCGTAATAAAAGAGGCGAATTTAATTCGCAAAAGAAAATTAGGACCAGAAGCGAAGTTTAATTCGCTAAACAAGTGACGAATAAAAGAGAGAAATTTGAAATTCGAGCTAAAAAGCAAAAATTAATTCGCTAGCAAACTTCGAATAAGAAAAGGTCCGAATGCAGAGCGAAAATTAATTCGCAGGAAAGTTTCCAAGCGGAAAGGCGAAAGCTAATTCGCCAGAAAATTCGAGAAAGCGAAGATAATTCGCTGAGAACAGTTGCCGAAACTGAAGAAACGGCGAAAACAATTCGCCAAAATTTTCTAAGCTGGAAAAAAACGGCGAAAACAATTCGCCAAAATTTTCTAAACTGAAAATAAAATTATATGAGTTAAGAAAAATTCATAAAACATTTACCACAGTGATTCGACTCCGAGAATCACCAAAACAGACTTAATTCCAAAGTCTAAAAAACATTGAACGTGAAACTCGTTAAAACTGACTCACAACGAGTATGAGCCCAAGGCAAACTAAAACAGAGAGTTATAAAACTTAAGCCTAATGTTACCTATCGATCGCTGAAAACCGCTAAAAACTCATCGAATGTGCCATAATTAACGTAAGAAAATAACAAGTAGGAGATCACATGGTTAAGTTCGAATAGAAGTGATTTATTTCGAATAAAATAAAGTACAAATACTCACGAGAAATAATACGTTGAGAGAGCGGCCATTAATCCACAGCCGAGTGTAAAATTTACTAAGGCAGAAAATTTTCTAAGTCCAACCCAAATGCACGAACTAGTGGCGAAATCGCGAACTATCAAATAAAAAACTGAGGGAATTCCCCATCACTGCCTGTCAGTAAAATTGACAAGTATCGTGACGTCACTACTACGGGGGTCAAAAGTTGACGAACCCAGGTACGATCATGTGGGGATCAGTTTTTAACTACTCACACCCGTGACAGTTTCTTTTTCGCTCGGCGAATTTTAACAAAGTTCTATTTGTGCCATTGGATTTTTTGTTTGCTACAAGGATGGCTGAGAAATCAAGCTCTTCATCCTCTGAAGGAATGCTCATTGACGTCCCAGAGGAGGAATGGCAAGTTCTCAATGAGGCAGGCGCCGACGAAAGTAGCGATCAGGTAAGAAAATGGCCGATTTGAAAGTTATTACAGTAACGAAGTTATATTCGCTGAAATAACGAAAACTAATCATTTATTTTTTGTTGTGTGAGACACTTATTTTGCCAGCGAGTTAGACCTCGCTAAAATAATGAAACTTTCTTTTCCTTCTAAACGAAGCAAAATAATTCTCACAAGCGATTCCGACATCGCTAAAAACTAACAAAAATTTTTAGTTTAACTAACAAAAAATAAAATTTCGATTCACAGCGATCAATAATCGCTAGAAATGATAGGAATGTAAATTTTCATTTTTTGTTTGTGTCTGTACAAATGTCTAAGGCCTAGCGAGTAGGGTACTTATGCCGATCCTGGACCAGGAAGGGTTCTCTTCCTCCCATAGGATTAACATTAGAGAACCCTGTTTGAGGAAAGTACGATGTCACATTTAATGTACTTCCGCATTCCAATGTGATGACGTCACTTCTAGCATAGCGCCTTCTGTAGACTGAAATGTGAATCTTTATTCACGCAACAACCTCATCGCCCACATCCAAATCTTAATCCCCTCCTCCACTTTATACCCCCACGTCCAACTTTTAATCCCCACATCCAAAGTTACTTTCAAAGGTGTCAAACAATGCAGAATACAAAAACAAACATTTTAAAGTTACCCCTATTTTTTATCCCCATGTCTAACTTTTAACCCCCACATTCAAAGTTACTTTCAAAGGTCTCAAACAATGCAGAATACAAAAACAAACATTTTAAAATTACCCTCATTTTTTACCCCCATGTCTAACTTTTAACTCCCACATTCAAAGTAACAGTTAATTAATGGTATTAAAAAATATTTTATTTTTTGGGAAAAAATACATTTTATTTTTTAAATGACTTATTAAAAACGAGAATTTTTTTCCCCTTTTTTTTTGCAAAAATTAAAAAAATGATAATGCACCACCCAATTATTAAAGGAATTGTAAAGCAAAAAGCAATGTGAAACGGCGATGCGATGAAAACGATCGTTTTTCTAATCCGGTAAATCCACGCGAAATACGAAGAGGGGTTAATTATGCGGTCGGAAGATCGTATAATTAAAACGTTTTGCCAGCGTTAGAACGAGTAGTCGTAGGTGATGAGCTCGACGTTCATCGATTGATTTTTTTGAAAACAAAATAAAAAAAATAAGTCTTTTTTTTGCGCAATAAAAACACATATTGCAAATACCCAAAAATCGGTCCTTTATGTTTCCTTTTAAAAATATAAAAAAAAAATAAAAATAAAAATTTTTAAACGAAAAATAAAAACGAAGAGATTAAAACAAAAGAAAAACTTACTCTCCCCATTATCACGGGTGGGTAGATCACACCACTCGATGCTCCATTCGATATCAATTGCAAAAAAACAAACGGAATTTTTGTCTTTCTCGTTGCAAGACAAATTTTCTAAAGAAAAAAAAAATTACGTACACTTGAGAAAAAAAACCTAGCAACTTACCCCCGCAATCGCGTTTCAAATCAAGGTGATTCACAAAAAAATTTGTCGAGTTATTTTCCTCGATCCTGCCATCATCGTTCGATGTTCCTGAAAAATTAAAAAACAAAAAAAGCGAAATGAAATAAAACTTTTTTTCCCTTTTTGCACGGAAAAAAGAAAATCGAATAAAATCTTACAAACTCACGAAATTATTAATAGTTGCATGATTCACGCGATTCTCCGCGGTTTCATCCAATTAAAAGAAAACAAAAAATAATTTAAAAAAATGAAATTGTAATTTAAAAAAACTAACTTTCACGTTTGCCATTTCGCTCGATTAAAACATCGATCGAGTTATTGCCACTCGTCTCATCGATCGAATTTACTGAAAAATAAAATTTAAAATAAAAAAAATTTTTCTCTCACTACTAAAAAAAATTAAAAAACAAAAACAATAAATAAACCGGTAAAGTTTGGAATTGCGTTGTATCGTCTGTCGATGTTTTCTCCTAAAATTAAAAAAAAAATTAAAACCTAAAACCTAAAAAAAAAGAAAATTAAAAAGATTTCACTCACTGTTTTTCATCGCTCTCGGAAGTTCCGTTACTAGCGTTTATGTTCGTCGCGTTTGTGGAATGCACGCTCGAAGGTGTTGTGGAGAGGGGTGGAGATGTTAGAGTGAAGTCGCTCGCTGAAAATGACCAATGATAAAAAATCATTATTTTCAATGTATGAATTTAACACACCATTCTTTTGCATCACACTTTCCGCCTTCTCGGAGGATGTTATCGTTGGATTTAGGATTGTGGCGGTGTTCTTTTCGATTTGTTCTTTTCGATTTGCGTCGAGGGTAAGTTGGTTGATGCAAATCCCTCACCAATCTCGGAAGTGCCTAAAAAAGAAACTTTAATATTAAACTTATTTTTTAACGAATGGATTGAGTGTCTCATTATGAAACAAATTTTTGATTGAAATTTGATTTTTTTTTTAATATTTGATTTACGCGTTTAACTCACCATTCTTTTGTATTAAACTTTCCACCTTCTCGGTTGATGTTATGGTTGGATGTAGGATTGTGGTGATATTCTTCTCGATTTGAATCGACGACAAATTGGATGGTGATGTCGGTGCTGATACTTCGTCAATCTTCATTGTGTCTAAAAGAAAAGACTTTTTTCATTATACTTTTTTATTTCACATTATTGAATTGACTTTTCCTCTCCCATCCCCATTTCCTTTCTGTCACTAACAAACCTTCTCGCCTTACAACTACTAAACCGTATATTAATAAAGGAGATATTACGACTTCACATATTACTATGCACGCTATTCTACATCTGGTTTTTGTTTTCAACCTGTGTAAAAGTTAGAAAGTTATTTATTTTACGTTTTTTTTAATTTACCAAATCTCTTTTTGCGTAGAGGCTTTAAACACCATTTTTTAATATTTTCTCTCGCACGAATGGAAGATGTTCTACTTCGTTTTATGTTGCATGACGAGCTAATATTTTCATTAACATCGGTGACGATTTCGTCGGAACTGTCTGAATGTTTAGATCTGAAAAGAAAAGAAATATTTTAAAATAACTTGAAATTTTTATAAACCTCATTCGCATACTTTATCGAATGCTTGGGGGTGATGGCCGCTGCTTCTTGCACGCGAGATCTGAATTTTGATTTAGTATTTAAATCAATGGAAACAAACCTGTTGAAAATTAAGAATAGATAAAAAATTAAAAACTAGCGAGCCAGATAAGTGTTAAATAAGTTAACATTTTGTGTTAACTTGTTTAATTCCTAATTACCGTTTTGGTTTGGAAGGGGGTTTGGTAATAGAAAATAATTCGATTGAGCTGTTGGAACTGAAATAAACAAAAAAAAACTAAAAATTAACTATTATCACTACTTAAATATTTACAGAATTTTAAAAAACATTACGTCTCGGAATGAGTTTTCCTTCGCACGCGGGTTTTCACTTTTGATGTATCCATTGTTCACTGTGACACTCACTAAGTCGCTTTTGTAAACATAAAGTAAGCTTGAATAATAGAGAAACAAATAATTAGTGCGATGTAATTATTTCAATTCAACCCCACATTCTACTGTGACATTTTAATAAGTCTCTTATCACACACTATGATCTCAAATACCTTTCATTTCTATTAAGATTATTATTGAAATTATTACTAACGTGTAACAGTTCTTGCAGTGTCAAGTTATCCTCGTAAATTATTCACAGGGTGATGCAGTACTAACCTTAATGTATAAGAAAACTGAATTTGTGCGCCATTTGTGAAATGTAGCCTCAATTGTGGCGTTGGTTTAAATATTAGTCTTTAGCGGAGTGTCATTCTCCACATTAGCCTCGAATGAGACACCTTTTATACTGTTATTAAATGTAATTTTTCAAATTAATCTCGAATGATGTTTATTTAATGCAAATAAATGTAGAAATAATATTTTAATTTTTTAAAAACTTAAATAGTTTACTTTTGAAATTTTATTACAAAAAAAATAATATCAGAAAAAAATTTATTTTATTAAATGGGTTGTTTGCCAATTTCCTTTATATCGTGAACAAATTTTTTTTATATAAAAGGCGCGGAGCTTACTTTATTTTCCAAATTTTATTACAAAAAAATAATATTAGAAACATAATTTGCTTTATTAAATTATCTGTTTGCCAATTTCCTTCATCTCTTATTCAGGTCATTACTCTGCGCATTCGCTCGATTAGCAACTTTTGATACATACTTCCTCCTATCTTTTTTCCCTATGTACATAATGCGTCATTTCCGTGAACTTCCGTGATCTATTCCTGTTTTCTTTTTCTATAGTGAATAAAGATTCACATTTCAGTCTACAGAAGGCGCTATGCTAGAAGTGACGTCATCACAGGGGATTAAGATTTGGATGTGGGCGATGAGGTTGATTTTAAAATGTTTGTAAAAATAAAATATTTTTTAATACCATTAATTAACTGTTACTTTGAATGTGGGGGTTAAAAGTTAGACATGGGAGTAAAAAATGGGGGTAATTTTAAAATGTTTGTTTTTGTATTCTGCATTGTTTGACACCTTTGAAAGTAACTTTGGATGTGGGGGTTAAAAGTTGGACGTGGGGGTATAAAGTGGAGGAGGGGATTAAGATTTGGATGTGGGCGATGAGGTTGTTGCGTGAATAAAGATTCACATTTCAGTCTACAGAAGGCGCTATGCTAGAAGTAACGTCATCACATTTGAATGCGGAAGTACATTAAATGTGACGTCGTACTTTCCTCAAACAGGGTTCTCTAATGTTAATCCTATGGGAGGAGGAGAACCCTTCCTGGTCCAGGATCGGCATAAGTACCCTACTAATAGGCATAATGTTCTCGTCGATCGATTGAGTTGCAACGTGGATCCAGAGAGAAAGTAGAAGACAGTTCTCGGAGCGCTGAAATCGCACTTTCCACGTGTCGAGTCTGAAATGGATCCCACGATGGGTGCAAAGACTGGCAGTTCCACCACAGGGCCATTTGATTAAAGATGTTAACCATCATTTCGGCATCCCACTCGATTGGTCGAAATACACCTAACAGAGAAGGAGGAGTTGATAGTGGGGTGGCACGAGAAGATGTAGCGAACTGCCACGGATTTGGGGTAGTGGATGGAATGTAGTAGGGGGTTGGCTATGATAGAGATGCGGGTAGAGAAACAGGAGCTGGTGTCAGAATCGGGCTGATGTTAAGGACGACAGAAGAATAGCTGGGCGGCCCTTCACAGCGATAGGAAGGGTTGTAGATTTTAGGTTTCGGTTGGAGTTGCACAGTACGATGATCCACCGGCTCAGGTTTAATTCAGGATTGTTCGTTTTAATTTCGATGGTCATTACTCCTTTGGAGTGCGATGCTCGACGTTCCGGTGGTACGCCCTCCACGGCAGACACCCTGGCGATTCCGAGGCAACGAGCAGTCTCATTGATTTCAACGTTCTGTAATTCGGGATCGCAGATCCTGAGTGGGTCGATGAAATCGAGCGTTGGTGAAAGTAATGGGGCGATAGGGGGCTCTGGACCTCACTTCTTCGCCGCAGTGGCGTTTTCGATCCCTGCCTGACGACTGGCTATGACGTCGGTACTGCAATGAATCTCCAGACTGGCGACTAGAGGCACGACTTCTCTCCTTGTTACGTTTCTTCTTCTCTGCCTCTCGCCCCATGTTATTCGGCTTTGGGATGCATCTCGTGTAGCCCAACATCCTTAATTGGTGGACTTCGGTTTGTGTAATTGCATGGGTTGTAAGAGGTTTTGAGTCTGGAGAGGCAGTTCTCTCTCTAAGTCTTGCCAGCCCTTCGGCAATCCAGGCTGGATTAAGCATGATGTTATTGGTGCCGGCTTCCCGGTTTGCCCATACTTCGGCGTGTACTTCGTTCTTGATATCTGGTCGTTGTTCGGTAACATAAACCCATTTTTTCCAAATCTTGAATTTATACGCCGTGCTTGGATATTCGTCGTCAAACACAGGACTATACAAGGGTGCAGGCACATTGTATCGATTTCTTAATTGGCTTTGAACTTGATCGCGGTACTGCACGGGAAAGCAGTCGGCGAAGGCTCGTCGAGAACTCCACCACTTGTGTAGGGCCTTAGAAAATAGAAATCTGACTGTCTATGGTGGTTTGTCTCGAAACGTGTCTCTAATCGGGTTCGGGATCCCGGCTCTCCAGGTTATCCCCGTAGTTTCCACGTGTGGTGGAATTGCTTCTAAAGTTTGTAATTCCTAAAAACAAAATTAGAAATAATTAATTTGCCAATGAAAACGAAATTTTACTCTTGTTTAGAAAATTTCTCTAAGTCCAAATTGTAGTTTCAATTTGGTCCTTAGATGGCGCTGTTGCCTGTCAACATGTCTGCCATTTCACTACCTCGATCTAAGTGATGCGAAATTTCGACTCATATGAATTAAATCACTAATAAATTTTAATGAATGGAATTGAATTTTCATTGAAACTATATCTATTATTAAGTTGTTTTCAGGCATAAACATGCTTCAATCTATCGTTTTCACCGAGTTGCATGACTTTTTCGGTGCCGGCGTCATGTTTATGGCACTGAGGGAATTTTTGCCGTTTTGTCAATGGATTGTAAATATTTATGATTTGATTTAGCGGTCTAACTGTTCTACTTACTGTATATTATACAGTCTTATGAGTAAAATACAAAGTTCGGTATAAATTGTTATTGTTTGTTCCGTTTTTTGTACTTACGTCGCTAATGCCGAGCTCTCTCGGGACATGCACTGGACCCTCGGCTTCTCCTGGCTGATCCCAGTCTTCGTCTTCATCCTCAATAACAATTATATTGTTTTCGTTTTCCTTTTCCATTTCGATGGATTTAAGATTGCTCTTGTTGAAAAGAAGAAAGAAATTTGCCGGTGCCAAAAATGTCGTGTTAGTGTATAACCGAAGTTTATGACGAAGGGTGCGGACGCATGCGCGTGATTTTACTTCATTCATTCACTCGGACTTAAAAATATTTTTACACATGAAAATTGTATTCCTACGCCAATTCATTAATAAAGCTGAGATGTTTTCGTAAAAATAAAATTAATATTAATATTTATCGATTTTTTTCGACTGACTGTCCAGTTTCAATCATTTCGATACTTTTTAGTCGTATCGCGACGTTGTCTTTCTTGAATCGTGTTTAATTTGATTTTCCAACCACCTTTCCGTCTTTAATAAATGGATTGCGCTTGTTTTCACGCAGATTATAAGGTGATTGGGTGTTTTTTTGGTCATTTGTATTTACTTTATCCGATTCACTCGCTTCCCCTCCCAAAATCGAATTTGGCAGTTCGAGGGAAAACGAACTCGCAACAGGTGGCGTTGCAACATGTGTTTGAGCACTCAATTCAGGTGAGTTTTTGCGAATTTGGCTTTCAGATAATATAGGTACAACATTTTGACACGTTTCCGACGATTTAACACCATTTTCCATTTCACTAGGAATTCAAGGGTATCAATCGTCGGTGCATCAAGTCTGGCGCTTGTTTGGTCTTCACCCCATGTTTTCTGGTGAAATTGGGGAAAGTACGGTGTAATATTTTAATTGATTTGTGTACTACATTATCGGCCAATTTACGTAAGGTAAACGAATTTCCACCCAAAACATGAGTGATGGTGTAAGGGCTGTCCCTTTTATCTGCAATGCTGGCTGCCACGCCTCTTGCCGCATCGGACAAAATATGTCTTTTTCCAAACAAGGTCGTTGACCTGAAAATTCGTAAACGGTAGGTCTTTCGAGTGTTTCTACACTTGCTCCTGGCAAGCCAGTAAATGTCCCATCATATGCTGGTACGTGTCTTGTATAATCTGTTGTAAAAGATGAACATACAGATGTGGATTCTTCGGGTCAACAGCGACTGCTGATTCCGGTACTCGCGGGTCCCATGGCACACGGAGTTTGCGACCAAAATTAAGGTAGGCCGGCGAAAAACCTCGCGTCTGCGATATCGTAGTTTGTAGAGCAAACGTGATTTCACGTAGGAACTCGTCCCATCGAGAGTGAACATCTTTGAAAATGGAGATACAATATTTAAAATCTCGGTTCAACCTCTCGACGGGGTTCACCTGCGGCTGATAGGTGGATGTGTGTGTCATCTGAATGTTAAACTTTTTGCAAAAGTTCGCGTAGATCCTGGCCACGAACTGCGGGCCATTGTCGGAGATGATTTTATTCGGAAACTCGAAACATAAAGCGACGTCGTATAAACACTCGACGATTTTCGACGCGGTCGGCGTTTTCGGCGGGTACATCTCGGGCCATCTTGTGGCAACAACCATCACTACGAGGATGTACTGGAAACCGTTGCGAGTCGCCGGTTTCGGGCCCATCAAATCCACACTCCAAGTGGAAAACGGAGCATATGGACCTAAAGAAACGGGATCAATCCAGCGTTGCAGTTGCGGTTTGCAAGCCTGGCACCGTTCGCAGCGTCGTACGAACTGCGCAACGTCGTTTCGTATTCGCGGCCAATAATATAATTGGCGCGCGCGGTAGAGAGTGCGCATAACACCGGCGTGACCAGCTAACGGGTGATCGTGCACCGTCCAGAGTATGCGGTATTTTAGACTTTTCGGGACGACGATCTTCAACGAGCTGTCCGCTTCGGTGAGGTCGTCTACGAACGTCGGTTGGTGTTTTAGCTGTTACTTTCTGACTTTTCTTGTTTTTTAACAGGTTTTCTTTAGGATTTTCGTTTGGATTTTCTTTTCATTTCCACGACCTTTGGGAAACACGTGTTTTCTTAACAGGAACTTCTAGTCAGCGCGTTTTTCGATTTAAAGTTGTAGTAAATATTCATTTTTCTTGTAACTTGTATTTTAGATGAATAAAGTCTGTTTTAAACTAAAACTACTTGCTTTAATCATTTCACTAATTTTGCAAAACGATTGTGTTGAGGTTTGGTGCCAAGTGGAGAAAAAGGGGCGGAGTCGAGTTTAAATACCCCCATCAATGAATTCTGGATACAGGTGGGTAATGATGTCATTTATCTGTTCTCACCCTGTTGGTAGAACTATGACTTGATCACTATTTTAAGACCTTTAATGACCCTATCATTTATTTAATTCTAAGGGACTAAACTCTAGCTTCGAACACAATAACACTCAAAATCGATTATGAAAACAAACAATGGTTACAAGATACATTAGTAACAATCAACTGACACTGTTGAGTAATCATAATTAAACAATCGATAGGTTAATAATATTAAACGAATACAATGTTCGAAAACTTACAAATACACTTAATGTGTTATAACAAACAAACAAAAATATTTAAAACGATATTACATAATATAATATAACAAATACAACACAAAATATCGAATTAAAACCAAATCACAAATTAATCTACATTAGCAAAAGGTTGTGGTCCAATAGAAAATCGGACGCCTCCGATTTGAAAATTTCTTTTTCCCGCTCGGTCGACACTGTCGATGGGTATTGTTCATACGTCAGGAACTCAATCCATTGTTGGCAATACTGGTTCTTCTGTTGGCTATCAATCAAATCCTGTCTGGTCGGCGGGCTCGCCGAACTCTTCTCTGGTCTTGGACATAACGGTAGCGGTTGAGTCAATTTCGGGTTTTTTGTCATTATTCAGGACGTCACTATTGAGGTCGTGGTTTGAAAGGGGGTCAGGAGTCGCAAGAAGGACTTCTGGGGGTTCTGATTTGATTTCGGCGGTAGAGGGCCCTGTGGAATTATTCCTATTCTATCTTCAATGTTGTATTATTATATAATGAACCACAAAATTCATTACAAATAAGTATATTTGATTTAATTAAAATTATTTAAACAAACTTAACAAACTTAATTAATATTACATACAGTCAGTTGTAAATCCATCCAAGTAAAAAGTGCGCACTATTTCAACATTGCATGCAGTATATATAGATCATTAACACGGTCTACTATATAATACAAGCAGTTTACAAATTATACATTTCACACTACTATACATTCCAAATCAATACAGTACACTACAAATATCAATACAATTAGATACAATTCAATACTTATTATATCATTACATTAAAATATAAATTATATTACAATTACAGTTACAATCATAATTATTATATTCAATTACATTAACATACAAAATAAATTATTAAGAATATAACAATCAATATTAAAATAACAAATCAAATATTAATATGACCAAGAACAAATCTCTCAAATTCCCCTTTTCTTTGTCATATCAAATATAAACAAATCATTCCATTTCGATGTACCATTTGCTCAAGAAGCTATTTAACTTTCCTACGCCAAAAGGTTTAGTCAATAAATCTGCCCAATTTAATTCACTTTTCACATGTCTTAAGCCAAACCA
>JAQFZU010001022.1:0-16477 GCA_034696185.1 Henia vesuviana | reverse complement strand
TGTAGAAAAACTGCAGAATGGGCCAAATTCTTGCAGAATTTCTACAGAAAACTGAAACATGGCCAAATTTCTGCAGAGTTTCTACAGAAAAACTGCAGAATCAGCCAAATTCTTGCAGAATAATAATAATAATTGTAAATAATTCTGCAGAATTTCTATAGATTTTTTCTTGTGGCAGGTTATATGTTTTACTTGTTTTTTACTTTTGCAAATTCTATTTTTAACGTCTATAGTTGAAATCCTTTATTATTTGTTGATTGTTTTCATCAGCCATTGTAAAATTGTTGAATTTTAAAACCTAATAATAATGGTATGCCACTGTGAATACAAGCATATTGAGAAAATATTCATTAAATTATAAAAGCATAAAATATTAATTTTCCAACTGTTATACATGAAAATTAAAAAAATCAAAAATAGCAATGCATGCAAATTTTGAGTGTTTCACGAGATTTAATTTAATTTTAAAAAACATTTTAATGATGGATATTTTGTTTGAGAAGATCTTTCGTGACATGTTTATGATTTTGAGGATCATCTTCAAGTTTATTTAAATTTTTAACTTTTTAAACCAAAACTATACCTATGGACAGATATGTAATTTAGTATTTCCTGCATAAATTAAAGCACAGTGCACAAAAAATCTTAATCAAAAGATTGAGATAGTGTAATTTGCATTATATATGGTTACTGTTACATTGACACTGTTAAAAATTATTTTTAGAAAATGCTTTTGCAAATTGTTATGAAGAGTGTTACAGAAATTAACAAAGAAAAACAACTTTTCTAATGTAACACTATTTCTATATGCTTACTTTGTCATGTAAATTTTAAGATTTATGTCCATAGTTTGCTTTAATTTATTCAGCAAACAAAAATTCAATTGCAGTTCTTTCTAATTGAAAGTTTCTAATTGAAACCTTTACTCTATTTTGCACAGTTAAAAATTAAATGACTTTGAAGATGGTTTTTAAGGTTGTTGGCAGTGTTTTAAATAATACTGAAAACAAGTATTTCTATACCGTTATTGATACTGTTATGAAAAAAATAGTGATTTTACTTTCGTTACCATTACCCAGCTAAAAATGTTTGCAGATAATCTGCAAATATTTGCAAATTTTTTAAGAATATGTATAAAAACTGCAAATTCTTTATAAAACGCTGAAAAAGTTTCAATTTCTTACAAAAGTTGTACAGAAAAACTGCAAAATAAGGGAAATTCTAGCAGAATTTCTACAGAAACTTGAAATAAATTTTCAAAGAAAATTTTTTTTAGCTGGGTGGTATCGATATCGAAGTATTGGTATCATTCAAAACACTGGTTGTTAGTCATGTGGTCAATGGATAACTTCCAATAAATTATATAAATATTAAAGTAAAAAATATATTAGCTGCATTCAAAGTTTTTTACTTTATACAATTTTTAATAAAAGTTGTATAAGTTGCCTTTTACAATCGGAAATGACGTTATATTTGTGTCATTACTTTTAAAAGTTGCATTATAAAACTCCCAAATTTGTGACTTATCCTTTTTCTTTTGTGACTTTTGCAATCAGAAGCATATGTGCAAACTCTTAAAAGTGCATTTTATAATGTATTTTCTAAAAATGTGTTCACAAAAAATTGACTTTTGGCAAATTCTAAAATTCAATAAAAGTCAAAATTAACCTAAAGAAAAGTGAATTTTAGGCTTTGAACGCAAGCTATTGTTTTTTAAAAAGTGATTATAGTTTTCCTTTATATCTTAAATGACTACTTATTGCAAGGATACAATACAAAAGATTTTAGACTTTAAGAAAATGAAAATTAATAATTATATGCTTTTAAAACTTACTTTTTTCCAAATTGTTTCATACTTGATGGAACATTTTTTTAAAAATTCATGTTTACATTAAAGTAATATTTTGATCTGCTTTTGACTTTGGTGGAACTTAAAGTACATGTATTAATAGGTAGCCTACCTTTTGATTCTGACTTCACAGAAATAGCCCCAAACTTTTGCATTTTGATATTATTGATGTTTTAATTTAATTCTTGTGGTATTTTATTTTATTTTAATTTGATTTCATATGCAACAATGTGTAAGTTTTGCAATGAAGTTTCAGCCAAGTTTCCTCACAGTGATTTAATGAGCTGCAATTAGCTGAAACAGTTTTTGCTGGGATGGTTCTTCTAGCATTCTATTCAGTATTGTGAAAGTGTTTGGTTTATCTCAAATTACTATAATTGCAGGTAAGACCATTTTGTTTATCTTGTCAAATAGAGAGAAGCAATTCAGAAGTGCTTTCTGAATTGCAGAATTTTGATGTGCTTAAATCACGTCTAAATACTGAACTCGGAGAGAAACTTATGACTAGTCTTGCTCATCACTGGAAAAAACAAGGAGAAATTAAAGGTATTCAAATTGTAAAAGCTGAAGGAAAAGCTGAAGCCCTAACATTAGTTGCAAAAATCATTCTGAATAAGAAGAAACCTATAATGAATGGGCTTAAATTTTGCTATCAAGATCATTCAATTTCTTACTTTTTAATCAATAGTTAGAGCAAAATATACATTTGGTGGGTTGCTGATTTTAAGTTATTTTAAATATTCATAAAATATTACAATTTTAATTCGAAATTTGGCTAAGACTCTACTGGGTATAAAAAGTAAGAAATTGAACAATTTTGTAAAGATTGGAAGATTAAATGACTATTGAATGGCTTATTCGAATTTTCTATTTAGATACATCAACAAAATAATCGCATCTGCATTTATTTTTAAATAGTTGAATTAATACAAATATTCCTGGTTAGTGTTCACACTACATCTTAACTATATATTAATGTAACTTTTTCAGATTAGGTTTGATTTTTCTTTTCATGTTTTAATTTAATTTAAATATTAAGTTTGAAATTTACAGATTGAATTTTTAACTTAATTAAATGAAATTATTAATTTTAGGAACATTTTAAGAACTCTAAATCGTTCTTTTTATACAAACAACCTTTATCAAAGCTGAGATCCTTCCCAGCTTAAAAAATTTGTATTAAATTTGCAAATTTTATTTGCAAATAAAATTTGTTGAAGTCTATGTGAAAATTCTGCTAGAATTTACCTTATTTTGCAGTTTTTCTGTAGAATTTTTGTAAGAAATTAGAACTTATTCAGCGTTTTATAAAGAATTTGGATTTTTTATACAGATTCTTGAAAAATTTGCTAATATTTGCAGATTATCTACAAATATTTTTAGCTGGGTTTGCACTTTGCAGGATTGTTTGTGACATTGAAAAAGCAATTAATGCAGAGTTTAATGTTGACTTTTCTTGTTACATAATTATGTCTGTGTGTTTGAAATACTTAACCCCTTCTCTTTTCTTCTTCCTTTATCTCCAGCCCTTATTTTTCAGTAATACATTTTAAAGTTACAATTTAAGAAGCAAACTTAATTTCTGTTTTCCTTCATTATGTAAACCTGAAGGATAAAGTAAGTATGTGCATAATTTAATTTAATATTTTTACACCAACAATTCAACAGCACTGATTCATGTGATAAAATAATTCTGTTTAATGTTAAAAATAGTTTTTAATTGCTGAGGATTGTTACTAATATTTCAATTCCCACTTTCATTTGCTATCAATCAATTTGCATGTCTAATTGTAGTTAATTTGATAATGCAAGATGTGTTAAGTATGATGGTTGCGATAAAAATTCTGCTTTTTGTAAAACTTTTTATTCATGTTTTTTTTTAATTGTGTTTGATATTTATCTGACTGAGTAAGATGTCTCAAAATGTGGGCCATGCAAAGTCGTGAGAAGTCATTTCCTATACTTTTATTTGATTATTATCAAAATAATGTTACTCAACCTATGGCAATTACCATTATATTTAAAAGAATTGCTGGCAATCACCAGAAAAAATGAATTTAATACATAGCGATT
Organism: Henia vesuviana; assembly: GCA_034696185.1. Classification (NCBI taxonomy): domain Eukaryota; kingdom Metazoa; phylum Arthropoda; class Chilopoda; order Geophilomorpha; family Dignathodontidae; genus Henia; species Henia vesuviana. The sequence continues at coordinate 12,555 of JAQFZU010001022.1, read as the reverse complement.
TTTATAAATTCTGAAAACTCAATTTATAATATAATTTAGTTTAGTTAAAATTATCCAAATTTAGCAATTTGTTTAGTGATAATAAACATTCAGTGTATAATTAATTTATAATTACTATAAATTCTATATAAAAAATATATATATTTTGGAAATCTAAATTTTTTAGTTGTATTTTCAATTATCAACTGATTTTAACTTATATTAAGATATTTATTATAATTAAATGGTTAGTTTATTTTAAAATAATAAATATGTACAAGCTAGCTGTGTTCCATAAGGTCTGTGTCAGTTAAAACGAGGATTCGTTTTGACTGAATAACAATACATCCTACGAGAAAAATTTAAAAGGAAATGCTCGTTTTAACTTTTGGAATGCACCTACTGTAAAAAATTGTGGTAAAATTACAGCAAAAATAACCATAAAACTTTAGAAAAAAATTCTGTTTTCAGACTTTATGTGCAATGTAATGTTAAATTACAGAAACTTTCCTTTAATCTATTTGACCATAATATTTTGTAGAATTAGAGCAATTTTACAAGTTTAATTTATACTAATTAATTTAAATTAAATTAATATAATTTTACTTGTGGTTTAGTTGTTCTGGGGCAGTAGATAGGTATCGTTTTGTCCAGTTAGAATGGAATTTTTGAATGCTTTTCACATCTTAGAGTGATTGTTTTGATCTTTACGCAGTGGAACGACACTGTTTTTATCAATTTTGTACCTCAAGAAATTGATGCAGAGGCATAGTTTGCTCTCGATTGAATGACTAACATAATTTGCATGGCACATTCGCCAGTTGCACGGGTAACTTCCTTCCACAAAAAGAAGAATTTTATGACGGACATGGTGCATTTTGCCTGTTTTTTTATTGTGGGTTATCTCAAACTTGTTGAGGGTTTGACTCTTTAGCCACTTAATTGGGAACTGAGAAATATATTTGTCATGCTCTGATTTACTGGTCTCGTCTGTGGCAGATTAATAGACTAGCCAGACGATTTTACTTCTGTCACAACAAGGGGTAATTGCGATGTTAGCATTGATGGTTGAAAGTTCTTGGTCTTCTATCACTCTTTGCTCTGGTTTATAGCTAAGGCTTGACGATGGGGTATTGAGGAGTTTTTCCTTGGTGTATAGAATAATGACTGTTGCATATGTAGTTCTGTTTGCTTCCGATTACTCATCCCTTTATCTCCTTTGGCCCTTCTCGTTAAGGGCAGGATGATATTTGCTAAGACAATTCGCCATTGGCTTGTTCGAACGAGAACTGTTAAGAAAGAGGGGTTTTGGAAACGTTGTCTTCTTCACCCTCAGAGCTTAACATTGCGTGACTATATTTTCCAAAGAAAACAAGGGAAAGAAAGTGAGGTCAGTTGCTGTGTGTTGTCCAGCAATGGGGTCCCAATGCCATAATCCTGATATTTCTTATGACCATCATTTCATATTATGACAATATTAAATTGGTCATATTTTTGATAATTTTAATTCCAGGATCATTTAACTAATATTCTGAAACATATTGAACACTTTTTTTAAAAAAATAAAAATAATATACAATTGATTTTAGATAAATAAAATTCAATGGCTCTTGAAGGGTGATTTTAGTGTATTTTACACTTTAAGAAATATTTGTCTCATAGGACACACCTCTTGTCCCATAGCACACGCCTTTTAAATTTCCATTTTCTTTATACATTTTTTAGGTGTGACACCCATCATTTCTTAGAGTATACATCTTGCTAATTGAAACTTTTGCAAACGTTTCAATTAGCAAATAAACTTTCGGTTTAATTAATTTATGGTACATTGTGGGTGGCTTTTGGCCATTCACATATGAGGCACCAATCATGTTATGATGGAGAAACATGCTGTTTAAGTGATTGATATTGGTTAGATGACTCTTTGGTCTGAAACAACCCAGCTTAAAATTCCCATAAAATTTCTCACATGGGACCCATGATTTTTTATGGGAATTTTTATGGGAATTGATGGGTTATGGATGTGTTTTGGCCTATTTCCCACATTATACATAACTGATCATGAAAACCCACAATATAACCCTTAAAATTTCTCATCATTGTTAGGGAACCTATCTTCTCCATTGAAACTTAAAAGTTTGTGGGAAAATTTAAGTCATTTCCAGTTTGTACTTTGAGGTTTTCATTGACTGGATGCATCTTGCTGCTTTCTTGCGGTTTTTGCACAACTCACAAGGCAATTTAACATTGGTCTGCTTCATAGTTGAGTGCTAAATTGTTTCTCACATTGTATGAGAATGGGAAATAGGGATAGGCTTGATTTGTTGCATTGGCATTTCAGTGAGGTTAGCAGCAGTTCACAGGGCATGGCAGCCTTAGCAAGGTTGGCAAGGTTCACACATTATGACGAAATGGTTAGAATCTACAAAAATTTTGGAAAAGTCGAATAGGAGTCGATCAGAAATAAAATTTTTTTGAACCTTGATGCAACACCTACTCCAATTAGCCAGCCATTACTGCCATTGCAAAAATAAATTATCAACTACCAACTGCAAGACCTTGATATATATAGATGAAAGTGGATTACTAGTACCACATTTTCTTGAAAACAGCCAAATAACAATTTAAAGTGTAAATAAATTTGTGCATAACATCAGATCAAACTGTAAAGACATGGAATTGTCCATTAAAATAGTACAAAATTGAACTTCTACTTTCATGACCTCAGTCAACATGTGGTAGATTTACAATCTATGCATAACATAAAATTTGAAATGATTAGTCTAAAATATAGATTTTTTTGGAAGAATGGTATATTCTTTTAAATGCCAGGTATTAGTATGTCATCAATAGTTCTAGTTAAGTGTTCCAACTTATTATGCAGTATGATCAATAGAGTAAAAGATGCAAATCAAGAATTTCTGAATTTTGATGCAACTGAAGGAGCTTGAGCTTTTTATACATTTTTTTTATACATTTTATACACATCGACTCATTGCTTTTTGTGCATAAATCTTTGTGCTATGCATGTTGCTGATTCTTGTTGAGAGTGGCATATATATATATACCAAAAATATGAGGAAATAAATGTTAATTTTATTAAAACATTTTTACTACAAGGAATCACAGCAGCAATTAATGAAGAAAAGCAAATGATTGCATGCAGTGGAAAAAGTGATAACAATGGAATAAGTAAAATTACTATTATATTTAATGTTGAAGAGAGTAAACGATTATATTGACATAGTTATAATGTCAATAGTGGCACTGGTGTCATTATTTGCTGGAAAACTATAAGTCATCTTTGCAAGTGTGCAAAACAAGTATTTTGTTTTGTCAATTTACAATGCAGAACAATGAATCTCCACCAATGCATGTGTGTAATTGAAATTGAGTTGTCATCAATAGAAACAGAAGCAGGTATCATTGAACTCAAAATATGAACTAATATGAACTCAAAATTATTTGCAATAAAATAGTTGGCGACGATTCTTCAGTGAAAACAAAAATTTCAGGACATGTTCAATTTCCTTGGCATCACATACTGTAATTCTAAAAATTAAATGTGCTAATCATACAGTAAGAAATTTTAAAAAAACTGAAAAGATCAGTTGACAACAGAAATTCATTTTGTGTCATCTAACTTCTAAATTCTAAAACTGAATTATCTTCTGCTGCATCTTGTTTTGTTATTTCACTACATTGTTTTTCAACTGAAACCCAAGCAATCTAAGAAGCAATCTTTATACTAAAAAAAAATCTTTAAGTATTGCCACAACATGTCCTTGAATATCACTCAAGATGCATATCAAGATGCCATCAAAATGCCTGTAATGAATCACCAGGAAATACAGGGGAAAATGCAGTAATTAGTTACAATATAATGGAAAGTATTGACAAATCTATACTATCTATATCTATCTATCTATATAGCTATCTGTATACACAAAGTAGAAATTCAATCTTGTGGACTTTTTAAATTTTAAATAATCCATTTTTGGCTGCAAATCCTGATGAAATTGTGAAAAGAAGTGATCTTTATCTCGTAGAAATTAAATGTCCCTTTTATAGCCAGGAATTTTAGCATCATTACAGAAGCTAGTGAGAAATTGTCTATTTTTCATTTTCCTATCACATTAGATAATAATGGACAACCTTTCCTTCCACAACCCCATCAACATTATTATATATCTTTTTTACAATATATCAATGTATCAAATACAGCTTCAGCTTTAGTATGCAAATATTGCAAAATGTATTTTTACTGTATGCAAAACGAATGACATGCAGGCATTAGTAATTGAAAAATCAAGAATCTATAGATGGAATCATGATCATACCAAAGCTTAAAATATTTTACTTTGGTTTTTCTTATCTAAGATATAGTGGACTCACGAGTTGGAAGGGGTCAGCCAATTCAAGAACCAAAAAAGAATATTAGATGCACGAGACCAAGAACGATAAATGTAATTGTGATAATTGTTTTTTTGTAGTTTTTCTTGCGCTATTGTCAAGCCTTTCTTCTTTGGTAATTTTGATGTTTTCAAAATGATTGTTTATTTTTTTTAATTACACAGTAATAAATTCTTTAAACCTTAAACATTTTATAAAACAGAAATAAATTTCTAAATCACAAAAATTGTAAAAACTGAAATATGATTATCACCCAGGCATCCTAGGGATGTCGGATGTCTTTAGGGCATCCCAAGGATCTCCCAAAAACAGGGGTTTTACATATTTTTTGGAACATCCGAGAGACATCCAAAAGACATCCCAAATGACCAAAATATTTTTTTAATTTTTTGAACATTCTAAGGATGTCCGAGGGACATCCGAAATGACCCAAATTTCACAAAAATATTTAGCACATCACACGGACATTCTCCATTATAGCTAATGGATTAGAGTTAGTTCATCAGATATTGGATATAAATTTTTGGTTTGTTAATCTTATGATTTGCTTTTTAATTTTTATTCTTTACAGTTTATGACTTAAGCTCACTGAAGTCCTAAAGACATTCGTCGGACGTTCGCAATTGATACTTTGGACATCTCTAGGATATCTTTTATACATCCGAATAACATCTAAATCAGATCCGAAAGTCATCTTTTGGATGTCAAAAAGGGGAAGTTTGTGATCTGATTTAGACCTGATTTGGATGTTATTTGGATGGGAAAAGTATGTCCTAGGGACTTCCGAGATATCCATTGTGGATGTCTAAAGGACTTAAGTGTGTTATCTGGGCAGTCACTTTTGTTTCTTTCTGAGATTAGTAATAGATCCTACTCAAATTCCTAAAAAAAATTTTTTAACATTCATGTGACAAATAACCAGAGTTGTGTTTTTTCCAAGTAGTATTTAGATGATTAAAATCAATTTACAAAATTTTTATTTAAACAATTGTTATTAACAATTCTTATGAAATTTTAAGTTCAAAAATGAGCTCAGTATGTCTGATTAAGTGGAAACCATTTTATAACCAGCAAAATGGAATAAGAAATTTAAGATTTTCCAGAATTAAACGTTGGAAATATAAAATTGTAAGAATAAAAATTTTGTGCTGGTTATGGCAATTTTCATTGCATAGGGCAATAGATGCTTGAATTTTCAATCAAATAAATGAATCTAATCTGATTGCTGTAATATTAAGTAAAAGAAATTTGAAAAACATCTACGGCTTCTAAGACTGCTGCACACTCTAAGAATAGAAAGGTGTAGCATCAGGGTATATTGATACATTTTACACCTAAAAGGTTATAAAAAGACAATAGAAATTCAAAAGGTGTGTGCTATAGAATAAGAGGTGTGCACTATTACACAAATATTTCTTAGAGTGCAATTGACACCATTAACATGTAAGCTAGGAGAGAATCATATCCCACAAATTTCACTCAAAAATATAAGGAATTTTTCTCTGGGCTTACAAACACAAGCCACGAAGTACTGGCTGAACAAATGAGACCGTGTGACTGGTTACTGATGAGCATGTATTGCCGCATTGATTTCATCAATTGTTTCTCTGTTTTACTTATTTATTTATGCAGTTTTAATACTGTTTTATTGTTTTACTGTGGTCAACAATAGTGGCACGTTTTTGTTTGATATCACTTTATTCAACACAAATCTGACCAGCATGTTTGGACCATCTCTTCCTATCTGTCACTGTTCATCCAGTAAATAGGGTCAACGATCCAAGAAATATGGTGGTCATCTCGACATTCCAGAATGCAGAATATGCACAAGAAGTTCATTGTCTTATAGGTTTGTCTGGCCGGAATAAAATACTATGATGCAAATTTCAAATTGCACCAATCTTTTTAATAGAGATTTGGCAATTGATGACGAGGATGCCCATATGGAACAAAAATGCATGCAAAATATATTTATTGAATCCATTTAAATACATATAAAATATACAAAAATTGGCACAAAAATATATAAATGCATTCTAAATATGTGGCAATGCATCTGCTTGGCAAAATGCATTTTAAATACATTTAAAATATACGAGAATTGGCAGAAATATATTTTAAATGCATTTTTGTTCCATATGAGTGACTTGTACTATTTCGTGGGCAGTCTGTCCCAAGTTATAGCAGCCATTGATTCTGTACAATGTGTATAACACTAATAATTGTTAAGTTGAAGCCTTAGTATTGTTGACTGGCTTCTGTGTTTGAAATCCTCTGCTTCATTGCCAATTTAGTATCTTATCTGGAGTCAAGACTTGACCACATTCCAAGAATGAGTGTGTATGGAAGAAGCTTATTAGGCCTTGTCAGTTAGGGTTACTACCAAAGCCTAATGAAAACTCATTTAAGCATTGACAATTTTGATCTTTTTTAATTGCTGGTAACAGGAAGATTGGACTTTATTCATAACTTTCAAAACTATTCTATTAACCATTGTTTGGCAACACATGCCATACACTCTAAAAAAATTGGTGTATACAAATATAGAGGCAAATATCTTATATAGAGTTGACTTCAACCTTTATATGTAGCTATACATTCTTATTTGTTCCAATTTTTTTAAAGTGTACGATGATTAAGCTAACTAAACAAATGTCACTAAAACACATTATGAAAATTACTGTATTTTACTAGCTTTTACTTTGTGTTTTGCTACTGGTGATTTCAGAGTAGCTGTGTATTTGCTATAAGCACCATGTTTTAAGTAGCTTTAATTATCCTGAACTGATCTGCATTAAATAATATAAACTGAGAGGATTGTTTATTTGGCATTTTTACTAGCATATTGCACAATAACTTACAAGGAGTGCTTCCCTACTTGTTGGGAAGCACTCCTTGTTAGTGCATCTTTTTAGCATTTAACCTGGCAAAACTTTAATATTTTTTTAAACTTGGTGATTAGATGGCGTATTATGTCAGAGGCTTCAATTGGCAAAATTTATCTTATAAACATGTTTTTCATATGATAAGTAATTTCATATAAGACATTCGAGCAATGCTTTTCATATGACCAAATATTCTTGTATAAACTATGAAAACTATAAGAACAACATTTCTAAAATGGCCACCTTTAACAATAACCAATATCAATTTAAAAAAAATATTTTTAACACTATTAACATAATTTAGAATAATTAAAATAATTTTTATCTTTTTAATTCTTATCAAAATAAATCCTGTCTGAAAATATCTTTTGGAAAAAATCCTACGTCTCATTTTTGTGCATATGCATATTTCTACAAATTTTTCCAAGTAAAATTTGTTTAGTTAAGTTGGGTTTTAAGCATCATTTCAGACTTATTTTACTATGGGAAAATATAGAAACTCAGTTTGGCTTTAGTTTATAATATAAACCTTATTTGCATTCACATGCTTTTTCCATTTTTTCAGTTATATGCTTCAGAGCATGTTAGTATTTTGTATGTATTTTGTTTATTTAATTATTGTTTTACTTTATTTTATTTTGTGTCACGTTTTCTTTAATTTTTTATTACTTTTTGTGTTTAATTTATTTTAGGCTTTTGCGTGGTTCAGCGACTTACTAGTAGAACATGCTGAGATTTTTTGGTCATTATTCGCATTTGATATGGACACAGTGCTCTCTGAGCAGCATCCTGATACATGGGATAGTTTCCCTCTCTTCCAAATTCTTAATGACTATCTTCGACAAGATGGTATTAAAATAGTTGAAATAGTTTAGAAATAAAATTTTCATTTCTTTTATAAAATTGCAGAGAATCTGTGCAATGGACGTTTTCATCAACACTTGAGAGACACATTTGCCCCTCAAGTTGTTCGATATGTAGACTTAATGGAGTCTTCAATTGCACAGTCTATTCATCGAGGGTTTGAGAAAGAACGCTGGGAGCAAAAAGGGTAAGCACATTAACCTATATTTTCATAAATTAAAACTATATAATTTAAAAGAATTACAAAACTATGGGTGTAAAAGGACTAACAAAGTATAAAAGTTAAAATTTAGCAAACTTGTATTTTCAATGGGCAACTTTCTGCCTATTTACATCTTTACTGTACATTAAATGTACAGTGAAACTAACTTGGAACACTCTTAGAAAATTGAAGCCTGCCTAACACCTATTAAGGTGTATTTAGCATAGCTGACATCTGTATAAGGTGTCAGCCAGGCTTCAATTTTCTAAGAGAGTGTATTGTTATTAGCAAATAAATAATGCAACAAGAACAGACTTTATAGGTTATAGGCAGTGGCGGATTAGCCGTATGGCTAATATCGCCAGGCTAAGTAGGCTTAGGCCTAGGGGCCCGAAGAGGAGAGGGCCCACGAACAAATAATATCATTTAACAAAAGGTGGGACAGTGGGCAAGGTCAGGGTGCTCAGCCTAGGAGCCCACAGGTTGTACACTCTAAGAAAAATAGGTGTAGAGGTACACAAACAGAGACAACTTTGACCTAATTAAGAACATATTGCTACTTATTTAGGTAACTAAATGAGGAATGTGTCTCTATTTGTGTACCTCTATAACTTTTTTTACAATCTAGGACATACCAAGTAAAGCTTGATGGACCAGTCAAACCAAGTTCTGGCCTTCTCATAATGGGAGGGAATCTATAGACCTAGGCTGATACTTAAATACTTAAATACTTAAATAACAAATAAAATTTGAAGGCATGTTTTTTCTGCAAAATTAGGCACAACTTCTGAGACATATCTTTACTTCCAGTGAAGTTAAAGGAGTGGGGGTTGATTTTCAAGGATTGCTTCTCTACATTCCCACTTCCGATTTGCTTAAATTTAAATAAATAAGTGCATTATTATTTAACTAAAACACTGTCTTGACCTTAAGACTCAGGAAAAATAACAATTTTATTTAAACGAACTCAGTCCTAAGATTGGGGCAGTATTTTAATTAAACAATAATGCATTTATTTTTTTAAGTTTATGCAAATTGAAGACGGGCATGTAAGGTAGCTACCTTTCAGCTTTGCAGCTAAATTCTGATGCCAGGAAGTGAGCCCTCCACCTGGAAGTCTTCATTATGCAAAAAAATATTCTGAATGCAGGACCAATTGCTTAGATTCTTATTCTAAAGACTGCCACTTGTTTTTTTTCATCCAAAAAACCATCGATCTCAGCCAGGAATTGAACTTGCATCACTTTGGTCAAGAAGGGAGCATGCTAACCACCGGCATCAGCAATGTAGGAACTTATGCCTTGCCAGGCTAATGCTGTTAGTTCCAGGCAGGCTTCTACTGTATGTAGGGCTGCTTTTTTCTGTTGTCCAATTAACTTTGAGCAAAGCTCAGTGTCAGAGGTTTCTAAACCTATAGTGATAGTATTAGCTTGGCTGTAACAAGTTGAACCAGTTGAGTTAGAGAAATTCTCAAGCTGAATGCTAACAATTGATTCAGGTCAAAGCCAAAAAATCACTACTGCAGCAACCAGTGTGTAAACAATCCTTTATTGCTCTACATTTTTGCTGCTATTTTTATAGAGAAATTGAAGCCAAAAAGCAATTACTGTATTAATTTTTAAGCCATTGGCTACTTTCCTGTAGGGTAAAATAGAAACTGCATAAAAATAAATAAACATTAACAAACACTTACACTCTTATTTTCAAATTAGTGTACAAATGTTAAAGCAGAAGCATTAGAGATGAAATTGCAAGTGTAAAGATGAAAACGCGATAGGGCTGCAGCTGATTCATTTACAGTGTCATGCCCCCCTTGTTTTAAATGCACACTTGCATTCTACATTACCCACCCCTCCATATCCACACTCTACTAGTTTTATATTTTGTTTTAATTTTTCTTGAATAGTAATTAGAACTTTTATATCAATTGAATTATATTAATTAAATGTTTTAAAATATAAAATTTTATTTCAATGATTGAAATAAGAAATACATTTTTAAAAAGTATTGGTGTTACTATATGAAAAAAGTAGTGGTATTACTATATGAAAAAAAATAGAGTGCTAAATATAGCGCAGTGCTTACACTAACTTTTTTTTTAAAAATTAATACATGTTACAAGTGGCACTAGTAGTAAATGCTGACCCATATGGAACATCTGGAAATGTTTTTGAAATTTGTCTAACTATTTTTAAAAGTAAGATTTGGGGAGTGTCATGTATCTATAGTTATGTATTATTTGGTAATATTATTTGGTAATAATATTTGTATTAAATAAATGATTGTTATGAATTAGTTTGCTATCTAAATTGTTACAAGAATAAATGTTCAATTTTATGAATGAATAAATGGAGTTAAGATATATGACATTTTCTGCTTGTGAAATTCTAAATTTGAATTTATGAAATGACAACACTTGTGTAATGATGAACACAACAGGACAAAAATGCATTTCCACGCATTTTAGATATATCTCTTTACATCTGAAATGTATTAAAAAGGGCCTCACTATTAATCACTGTTGGTGCTGACATTTACGACTCAGTGCACTGACTGACATATCCAGAGAAAGTCTTCACAAAGACTGCTAATCAGATATTTGAAATTGTTAAAAACCACTTCCAACCGGCCGATCAAACTTTTTTGTATCGGCATAAATTTGGATGCGTTTAAAAAAGCCTGACAAATCTGCCATGGATTTCACTGCTGCTCTTGAAGGGTTAGCTCGGCAATGCAGTTATCAAGGAGATGCTCCATTCAGAAAGCAGTTTTAAATCAGTTAGTGAAAGGTATTGGACAGCAAAACATTCAAACTAAACTATTAATAGAAAAACATCTAACTTTGACTACATGCATTGGGCATTATGAGACCAGTATTATCTGGTGAGACATCCAAATTAGAAAGTTATGGTAAGCCACAAAAAGGGACTGAAGTAATGATTGCAGATATGCAGAGCCAAGGAGTAACATGTTGTGAATTTGTTGGTCTAATCCATGGAAGGCAAAGGCAACCATGGAGTGGGTGCATGTGCACAGGTCAACAACGAATTAATTTGGCAACTTAACCACCTTTCAGAAGACCGAATCAAGAATGTGTGTTTGTTCCTAAGAGAACAACAACAGGGGTTCAGTGTTTTTATGGTTTTGGAACTCATTTTGCAAGCTATTGCCCAATGCCACAAAGAGATAATGGTCAAGGCAATTATGGACAGTGAGTCAACCTTGTCTACTCGATCTGCTAAAATCTGCTAAAATTGTGTTAACACACCATCGTGGGTTGATGGCGGTGAAGCAATTGGTCTTTGGCAAGAGTACCATCTGCGAACATTTTTTAGTGGATCATCGAATCCATAGTGGCTGGCATACCTGGGGTAATTGTATATCAGGATGACATTTTAATAATGTCCAAGGACCTGAATAGCCATTCTGAAATATTAGAAAAGGTATTGGAAAGGTTAGAAAATGGAGGAATTTTCCTAAATATAGCAAAGTATGAGTTCCTATGCAATGAGGTAACTTATCTTAGACATCACCTAATAAAATTCAAGCAATAATAAAATGCCCAATTAAAATCAATTGAACTCATTTCTTAGTTTGGTCAATTTTTACTCAAAATTTGTGAAGGACCTGTAGCCACATCCCTATATGCACTATTACACGAGGACAAAATTTGGGATTGGTCAAATGAGCAAATGGATGCATTTAAAGAAGTTAAGTAGTTTCTGCACCAATATTGTCATTTTATGACTTTCATAAGCTTTTAGTAATGGTTACTGGTGCTTCACCTGTCAGTTTAGGTGCTGTTCTGGCACAATGTAGATGCTGATAGAAAAGACCATCCCATCAAGTTTGCATCAAAAGTGCTATCTACAGTGGAACACAATTATGCACAGATCAACAGAGAGGCCGCTGCTTTGATATTGGCATTAAAGAGATTTTATTCATATGTTATGGGCAGGTGATTCATATTATATACAGATAATGAACCCTTACTACAAATATTTGGCAAAGATTGACCTATCCCAAACATTATATTACCAGGATGTTAAGATGGATGATCATTGCGGCTTCGTATGACTTTGAACTAAAGTATCGATTGAGTGAGCAAGTATCTACCCTTATAAAAAATTTGATCATTTTGAGATTATTCTCAGATCATATGCAGATCACTTGATCATTTTCAAGTCATTGGGAGATCATTTTGATCAGTGA
>JAQFZU010001021.1:0-16484 GCA_034696185.1 Henia vesuviana | reverse complement strand
TATAATAAAAGTTCAGTTCGTTTTTGACGTTCAAAGAAATGAGTCGCACGATTTATTTACGAGCTAACAATCGTTTACCACAATCGATCCACTAATTTGGTAAAATCCCACAAGTGGTAGCAGAAAGAAAGGTTGGAAAGACGAGAAAAAGCCAAAGCGAACTCGGGCCACGAAAGAAACGACAGGCAAGAGTCAACAAACGACGAAAGTACGACTCAACGAGCCAAACGACGACGAGGCCAGAGAAATCGCGAACGACGAACAGAAACACAAAGCCAGACGAAAAAACCTGTAAGTTAATTTTTTCCTATAAAAACGTGCAATCGACTCTCTCGTAAGGCGCAAACAAAAAATCGGTTCACAGTCACAACGAAAAAATTTATTAACGACCATGACGATGAAAAATTCAAAAACGCTCGCAAACGACGACGCACTCAATGAATCCAATTACGTGATCTGGTCACGACAAATGAAAGCATACCTAAGACGCAAAGACCTATGGCAAGAGGCCATATTAGATGACGAAGTCCCAATTCCCAATGAAAATGATGCGGATTACGACATCAAAAAGAAAGAAAGAAAAGAATGGCGAAAGAAAAACGACGGAGCGTACGGAGCAATTTTAATAACTCTAACAAAACCCCAAGTACTAAAATACTCCAACGAAGATAACGCTAAAAAATCATGGCAAAGAATTCAAGACGACATGAATGCCGCAACGGAAGATAATATACAGAAAGCGAAGCGGGAAATTTTTAATTTTAAAATGAAAAAAGACGAAAAAATTGACGAATTCCTGGACAGAGCGCAGGCGGTGTGGAACCATTCCGCAGAGCTCGGAGATACAATAATAACCGAGCACCAATTAGTCCTTCAAATAATCGAGGGAGTAACGTCAGACTTTGACGTGGCGACAAAAATAACAAAAAGCGATGGGACCAAACGTACGATGAATAAAATCCGGGAGAAACTAATCGATGAAGAAAAATGAAAGAAAGAAGAGAAAACAAAAAAATTAAACACGAGGGGGCGCACAAGGTCGAGGAAGAGGCTAAAGCCGTGCGAGACAAAACGATGAAAAAATTCAATCGACGATCAGACAGCGACCCACGAAAAGCGACAACGGACAGAAAAAAATCAAAATTCGTGGCAAAAAGGCGGAAACATGGAAAGAAAACCAAACGCCAATACTTGTTGGACCTGTGGGAAAGCGGGTCATGTGAGAAAAGACTGTCGTTCACAAATAAAATGCTACGCATGCGGCCGAAACGGGCACAAAGCCAACGAGTGCCAAACCCGAGCACAAAACAAAAACAAACAATCAGCTCGCACCGCAACATCACAATTGAAAATATACACGGCGGACAAGGCATGGTTCGACGAACATTGGAACGATGCAAAGTGGAAAAAGAAAAACCCAGGTGTAGAATTAATCCTAGTCCCACGTCCGATGGAAATTAATCCTTGACGACACCGGCCACAAAATGCCAACTTTAGTCCCGTCACTGATGTCGCTACAAATCGACAAACCAAAAGAAATAGAAAAATTGGAGCGACAGCAACGACGACAAGAAGAAGACGAGGAACGACGATGAGTCCAAATGGAGGTCAACGCTTATGTAAGCATGGGAGGAATGTCGCAAGGAGTACTCTGGTCCAATAAAGAAAAGGACGAATATAGCGAGGAATTGATCAACCGACTCGACCGATCGTTGTGGGTGCTAAGCGAGAGAAAAAGAGAGCGCAAAGGAGAAATTAACGGAGCAGGTAAGGAACAATTTAATTATGCATTAACATTAACACGTGAATATGCGTGCCCGGCACAAATCACTCATGATGAATCAAACGATGGATGGCTAGTGGACTCGGGGGCCACGAGCCACATGACGGGCCATAAAGAATATTTCGATAAATTAAACAAAGTGTATGTCAGAATTACGACGGCCGAGAAGAGGCAAACCACACATGCCGGGGGCATAGGGAATATTTTTGTTTACCAAGAAGGACGACCAAACATTGAATTACGAGACGTACTGTACGTGCCCAAGCTTGACATGGATCTAATATCAGTCAACAAATTTGTAAATTGTGGCCTATCAGTGGAATTTAATAGAACGAGTGTCAATTTTATTAATAACGAAAAAATTGTTATTTTACAAAGGGAAAAAGAATTAAATAAATTCACTGTAAAAATCAATGTTATTTTGGGGGAAAATTCGGAAAAAGCAATTAGAGCGGTAGAGGAAACAAACAAGTTGCATTGCCGACTGGGACATGTGAGATGGGAAAAAATGCAAAAAATGATAAATGGGAATTTGGTAAGGGGGTTAACGATGACCAGTAACGAAACGGACAAACAATGTGAAGCGTGTGTAAAGGGCAAATTTGCTAAAAAACCACACAAAAGGGACATAAACACAAGCACAGCGGCAATAATGGAATTAACACACATGGATGTGGTGGAACCCATAACCCCCCCCCCCTCCCTGGGCGGAGCTAATTATATACTAACCCTGGTAGATGATTACTCACGAATGACGTTTGTACGAACGATAAAATATAAATCCGACGTGACGAAAGCATTAATTGAGTCCATGAACAAACATGAAAAAGGCAAAAAGAAAACATTTCAACGAATACGGTCGGACAACAGAGGGGAATTCGTAAACAAGGAATTAGACGATCATTTAAATAAAAAGGGCATTAAGCATGAACTAACCGTACCCTACAACCCCCAAAGCAACGGAATAGCCGAACGCACAAACAGAACAATAATCGAAATGGCACGAACAATGTTGCTAGATGCGAAAATGAAACAAATTTTTTGGGGCGAGGCAGTCCATGCAGCAACGAGGATAAAAAATGCATGCTGGTCCAAATCAATCGATGCAGTACCATACGAACGATGGATGGGGTTCAAACCGAACGTTAATTACTTTAGGCGATTTGGGTGCAGGGTACATAAAATAAAAAGGGGAAAAAGAGAAAAATTTGACAAAAAAACGGAGGAGGGAATAATGGTGGGTTACGCCGACAACAGACGCGCGTATCGAATTTATGACCCATTACAAAATGACGTCATCGAAGAAAGGGACGTCATATTCTTCGAGGACCAATCAATGGCAGAAGAATCAAATTCGAACGACCCACCACCATCAACATGGATGCAAGACTCGTCGACTGACGAGGAAAGCAGTGACAACGTCACAGAGCAACAAAACGAAGAACAAATTACCCAAACGCAAGAAAGAAATAAAGGACGACCAAAAGGAACAACAAAAGAAGAAATTGAAAGACGCCACCAAGAAAAAATAAAAAACAAAGAAGAGCAATTAAAGAAACAGGGAGTACGACGATCACAGCGAATTAAAGAAAAAACGCAGGAAAGCGCAGCTGCGGCAACGGATGCAGTAACTCCAAACAACTATAAAGAGGCTATAAAATCAAACAACGCAGACGATTGGAAAAGGGCAATGGAAAAAGAAATGAAATCAATGGCAGAACACCACGTATGGGAATTAATCAAATTACCAAAAACTAGAAAAGCAATAAAAAGCAAGTGGGTATATAGAATTAAATACAGTGGTCAGGGAGAAATTCAAAAATATAAAGCCAGACTAGTGGCAGTGGGGAGCAGCCAAAGGTACGGGGTGGACTATGAGGAAACCTACTCACCCGTGATACGAATCGAAACCCTGAGGGCAATGTTAAGTGAGGCAACAAAAAGAGGGTTAATAATTAAGCAACATGACATTGAAACCGCTTACCTCCACGGGGAATTAAAAGAAGATATTTACATGTGCTTACCAGAGGGATACGACGATGCAAAAGGAAGAGTGTGTAAGCTAAACAAGAGCATCTACGGCCTTAAGCAATCGGGCAGATGCTGAAATGAAAGAATCCACGAAGTAATAATAGGGCAAGACTTTAAACAATCCCCAGACGACCCCTGTTTATACCTGAAGAAAACGAAGAACGAGTTCATGGTAGTGGGAGTATACGTAGACGACATAATTACCATGGCAAGTAGCGAAAGAATAGAAAGGGAAACTATAAAAGAATTTAAAAAACAAATACGTTGGGTAGAAATGGGAAAACTAAACTACCTGCTGGGAATAGAATTCGAACAGGGAGGAGGAACAATAAAGATGGGGCAACAGAAATACATAAAGGAAATATTAAAACAATACGGAATGCAGGATTGCAACTCAGTAGTAAACCCAATGGACCCAAATCAAAAACTTGATGTAAAAATTGAAAGCAGCCCATTAATTAAATCAGAAGATTACCAGGAATATATTGGCAAACTACTCTACGTTGCGTTAAATACCCGACCGGACATAGCGTTCGCTGTCAGTTGCCTGTCACAATTTAACAAAACCCCACGACAAATTCATTTACAGGCAGCCAAAAAAGTAATTCGATACTTAAACGGAACGATAGATTACAGATTAATGTACAAAAGGGAAGAAAGAAATTTAAGAGTTGAGGGAAGAGGGAAAGGAAGTACTATTGTGCACAGATAGCCTCAGCAATGTATTTATGCTGGATAAAGGGATCAGACGCTCAAAAAACAAAACACCTCAATAGACGTAATCATTACGTAAAATGGAGAATGGAGGAAGGAGGGGTAAAGTTAAATCACACACCGAGTGAAATAATGGAAGCTGATTTCCTCACAAAACCGCTAAGTGGGGCAAAATTACTCAATAACATTGATTTAGTAAATTTAAAATAATATGCATCATTTATGTTTAATGATTTAAAAACGAGAAGATTTGTTGGATAATATAATACCAGTTAATTATCAATTGTTTAATTATATATTTTTTACCTCATTATCTTAAAGATAGCAAGAAGTCGCGCGCGCACGCGAAATGACCAGAGGGTCCAACCGTTAACTTTTGGGATGCGGGCCAAGCCGTGCTCGTCATCATTTATCCATTCGCTATTTAACTTAACATTATTTCTTATGTAACCTAACCGCGTGTTTTATAATAAAAGTTCAGTTCGTTTTTGACGTTCAAAGAAATGAGTCGCACGATTTATTTACGAGCTAACAATCGTTTAGCACAATTGATCCACTAATTTGGTAAAATCCCACAATTATTAACTGATAACTTTTGTTTCTTATTGTTTTATATTAATTAAATCATATTAATAATTTAAATTTTTTTAAATTTGATGTCTACAAATGTTTAATTTTCAGACTTTATTATTGTTATTTGAATTTGAAATTAAATTATTTTACACTTTCCCATAAAAAAGTCAGTATTTACTTTTTAAGCAAAAATTCAGACAGCCATAAAGTAACACCCAAATACATTTAATATGAAATCTGACAAAAGAAGAAAAATTTAGAATTAAGTTAGAAAATAATTATAAATTTATCTTCTTACATAACTGAATTAAATTCCTCAATTTTTCTTTCTCAACATCACTTCAGCTACAATCCATTTTGAGAATATAAAATCTGAAAAAAAATTACAATATTAATAATATAAATTAATAAAATTAGAATCTTTTTATAATTCTTTTATTTCTTATACTGTTCAAATTATTACCTTTTTAAGCTGCAAATCTTCATCCTGCAAATCCATTATTTATTACATGCATGTTGCGCTATTACTCGATTTTTTGCCTTTGATGCTGGTCTTCCCATTTGAAAATAAAGATTTCATCCAATTAAAGTTGTATATAAATTATTCTGAGTGATAAAAGATTTCAAAGTTACCATTTTGTTTTGTGATGCTCATATTTTACCAGATTTGAAGTCAAAATCTTTTTAAATTAGATGAATTTGGCCTGTGAAACAATCTTTTCAATCGGTAGTAGCATAGAGTTATGCTAAATGCCGCCATTTTTTCTCTTTGTGACGTTTGCATCTCATTAAAATTCGACCAATGACAGACGACTACCGCAGCTCTTGGGACGGGTAAACCTTATACGCTATGCTCTCGTTCAACCTTGCACCCACCGTCTTTTCTCAGGTGACTTTCACGGCAACAATCGAGAGTACAAACCACTCTCGATCTGTCACTAAATCAGTGTGGTTGTGTTTCTCTTTTTCCACAAGTTAGGTCATTGAGCCTAACACTTTAATATTACTAAAAAAATGCAATAAAAATAAAATTTTTAACCAATTTTATAAAATTATTTAATTTTACTTTGAAAATTACAGGTTCAAAAAACAAGTGATAAATATGAGAAGATCTGATTTATCTTCAATGGATAGCATGCAGCTTTACAATAGTTATAGTTACAATTTACAATAGTTATATGCAGCCAACATTTTGAAACAGTTCATGTCATTCCTGAAAAATAGATTAATTTGGAATGTTATTCCTATCAATTTTGACTTCCCAAATAAGCCAAAACTTATTAATGATAATAGCAGTCAAGCCCAGAGATTAAAAAAGCAAAATATTTCAAAAGAAATTCCACCTGCAAAAAAAATGTATTAAAAGTTATTATTACATTTGTAACCATCCGTTCCGCTGCCGCTTGGATACGGATTCCAGGCAGCGGTATCGCAGATGGGGCACGTGAATAATTTGAGACAGACACGAAATTTATAGGTTGCCGAGCCTTTATTATTGGCCACAACTCGCAATCACCGTCACGCTCCCAATGTCTCCTAAGGTTCGCCGGCCACATACCGGTATCTATGATACCAATACGAAGTCTGAATATCTATGACACACTAAATGGCTACATGGGGTAGCCGTACATGCCTCTCAGTCCCCGCACAACGTTCCCCACAAGCACAACGTTCCCCACAACCACCGCATGAAGACCTGAGCAACCCCGCTTATCTCACTCTCTTAGCCAGATATTTCCCCTGTCCGATCACTCGGATGGGGGATAACCGACTGTCCTAATCCTGGGGTGTGCCACCTGAGGTGGTGCAATGGACGCGCCCCAGGGTCACCTGACCAAGATCAATGCTGCCCTCTCTGCCGTCAGACAACTGGTCACACATTTTAAAAAACGTGAGAAACTTTTATTCACTTTTCAGGTATTTCTAAGATAAAGACAGATAAAGACCAAACTTAACCTGTATTAACAGAAAATGTAAATTCGGATGGCAACAATGTGCAGCATTCACCTGAAATTACAAAAAAAGGTGGAACTCAAGATCATTGAAATGGAAAAAACACTCAAACAAGAATAAAGTTTAAAATCTGTTAAAAAAATTTGAAAGCAAAGAAAAATTTATAAAAACTAAAGAATCAAGCCACAAGTCTGAGATTGACACTCACATTGCTGCAACCACAAAGTGATATGCACATTACAACAGTCACACTGTAATATTCTTATTGCTGCAAGTACAATGTACTATGCATATTATAACAGTTACAGTATGACACTTACTTTGCTGCAATCACAATGTACAAAAAAAAAATGACGGGAAAAAATAAAGACCAGATAAAAACCAGATAAATTCAATGATGAGTGACCTCGAATATTAAACCAACAAGAATTAAACCAGCCTTCGATGACGAGAATCAGACTGTTATAATGTGCATATCACATTATAATTGCAGCAATGTGAGTGTTACAATGTGACTGTATAATGTGTATAATGACTCTGCAAATGTATTGCTTCGCAACGACAGTAAAATAAAACCGGTTCCATTGGCGGACAATTAACTTTAATTCCGAATAATACATTTCATCATAAATGCTTAATTCGAATTTAATACCGGCTCCGAATTTTCTGTCCGTGTAAGAAGCGATGTTTCGAGTTTTCGACATGTACATGATGATTTCCTCGTTAAAATGGATTCGAATTTCGCTACTTACTTTTTGCTGCAACATGAATTTTGTTCAACAGAATCGCCTAAACTTCATTGGGACCTCATTGATCAGATGATACGTGTTAATGGGGCAAGTAAATTCTCAATGCAGTAATTAGGAATGAGGCGAAAATTGGCCGAAACCAGCAAATCAATTAAATATACAAAGAATAAGGAAAACACGAAAATAAATTGTGCTACGAAATAAATGTTTTTTTTTTGTGCAAAACAAAGTGAAATGAAAGTGAGAATCAACACGGAACATAATCTACAATCAAAGTCAACAACATTCCGGTAGGAAAATTTAATTTCGAACATAAAATAAGGTCATAAAAATTAAATATGATATATGAATTACGGACGAGTAATTTGATGCTATATTTAATTTTCTTTCTTTCCAAAGAAAATAATTCTACGAGTAGTAGATGTTTTCGAAAAATTAATTCTGACAAATTAAAGACAATTTTTTTTTTCAAACAAAATTCTACAAGAAGTAGAAATTTTGTAAAGTGTTAAGAATTTACTTAGAAGATTACAATGTATAATTTCAAGCTTTCAAGCATTATACAGTCATAAGAAAATTAGTACAATTTATACCTATAGTAAATAACATGGCTGAATTAAAGACATTGGTTGGGACAATCCAACCTTTTGCGGGTCACACGAAGGATGACTGGACCATTTGGGTCAAACTTTTTAAGCAGTTTGCCGCGCTCAACGGGGTTGACGAGAAGAAAGACTCGGCCGACAACCCCCAATGGCGGGCCCTTTTTCTGATCACCATCGGCACGTCGACGTACCAACTGATACATCGTCGACTTTTCCCTTTGGATCCTGGGACAGCCACAGTTGACCAACTCATTACAGCGGTCAAGAAACATTTGGCCCCGGGTCCACGACCAATTGTCAAGCAGTTTCAGCTTGCGACAAGGACTCGAAGAGCCGACGAGACAATGGCCAATTTTCTCCTCGCCCTGCGAGGTATGGTTGAAGAGTGTGGAGTCACGGACCCAACCGTTATCGATGCAGAAGTATTACGTCAATTTGTGGCCGGGATAAACAGGAAGAGGCTACTCCAGCGCTTTCTTGCTCAGGATGTGCTAACGCTCGATTTAGCGGTTAAAATGGCAGCGGGATACGAGGCCTCAATCGCCGATGCCGCCACATTTGCATCAAAAACGGGTACAGCTTCATCAGTGCCTGTTGCTACTCCTGATCCGGTTTTTGAGATCTCATCGCGTTCTACTGCGAGGCCTCGTCAAAATCGCTCTCGAGGTCGGAACCAACAAGGATTCAACCCCAGATTTGGTGACACAACCAATTCGCGATTTAGTCGCGACATCAACAATCCACAAACTCAACCAACGAGAGTTTGTGCAGGATGTGGCGGCCAACATACTCGTGCCGCATGTCCTTTTCGAGATGCCACATGCAGAAATTGTGGTCGCCTCGGTCACATTGCTCGAGTGTGCCGGTCAGCACCAAATAGTGCAAACATGTCGACCAATTCAGCAAATGTTTTTGGTGCGCCGACATTTTGAAATCGACCAACGCCGAGCCCGAGACGCCTCAACGTGTCACCAGGATCCAATCGTCCCACGCCTTCATTCATGCAGCGGATGTGATTCGAGCGCAGCCACCGAGTCCACCAATCGAAGCAGACCAGTTTGACGATGGTCGGGATGTTAAAGATAAGGATGACATTGATTATACCATTTTTCAAATCAATGCCCTCCCCATGCACAATTTAAATGTTAAGCCATTATATAAACTTGTTAACATTAATGGGATTCCAATTTGCATGTTAGTAGATACGGGATCTGCGATCACTGTCTTGGGTACATCACGTTATCTAGATGTAGCCCGTGGTGATCCCTCAATGGTGCCGCTGAACCCGTATCCCGCCAGGCTGGTCGCGTATGGCCAGCACAAACTCCCGGTCAGGGGCCAATTTAGTGCTATGTTGCAGTCTAATGAGAATAGTGCAAAGGTGCCGGTTGTTGTGCTGGATCACGAGAGTCCGGCAATATTGGGACGTGACGCCATTCGCGCGCTTGCAGTCCCAATATCATGGCCCTCGCAACCGATTTTAGCGCTTCAATCACAGGTGAGTCCAGCCACAATTGACCATAATTTGCAAGCCATATTGCGTAAATACGAGCAAGTATTTCAGGTGGGCCTCAGTCATTACACCGGCCCCCCTGTACAACTCCAGTTGCGGGCAGATGCGGTCCCTAAGTTTTTTTGACCCCGCCCTATCCCTTTTGCTAAGAGAGAGAAGGTGGACGCAGCCATTAGTCAGCTGGTTAGGTCCGGAGTTTTTGTCCCAATCAAGTTTTCATCGTGAGCCACTCCGTTAGTAGTGGTTATGAAGAAAGATGGGTTGGTAAGATTATGTGGCGACTACAGGGCGACCATCAACCCTACCATTCGTCCAGACCCCTACCCTCTCTCGCGCATTGACGAGACAATAGCGACCCTAGCACGTTCCACTGTTTTTACCACCCTCGACTTGAGGATGGCTTATACGCAAATTCCTCTAACACCGGAATCTGCAAAACTCGTGGCCGTCAATACCCCGCGTGGGCTAACGGCGGTCACCAGACTCCCATTTGGGACTGCCCCATCCTCAGGTATTTTTCAAAGGATTGTCAACACCATATTAGGGGCGATCCCTGGCGTTGAAGTGTACCAGGACGATATCTTGGTGCATTCCATGGACCTTGCGCAACATCTCATCACACTGGACCGTGTGTTATCGGCCCTATTGGCGGCTGGATTACGAGTAAGCAAAGACAAGTGTGTTTTCGCTGTCCCAAAATTAAATTATTTGGGATACACGATCTCAGCTGCGGGTGTGGTTCCCATCGCTAAAAAGTTATAGCTATTCAGGCAATGCCATTGCCATCAGACATTACCCAGTTGAGGGCGTTCTGTAGCAAATATCTTCTATTCAACGTCAAATATTATATTGTTATTTTGTTTGTTTATTTATATGGTCCAATTGTGTGGACTTAACATTTGGCATTGTAGATAACTATGTTAAATAGTTTGTTGTGGAGTTGATTAATTGGTTTTGTTTTATGAGTTTATTTGGATAAATAGGACAATGATTAATTCCAATTGCAACACATGACGATAATCATCAGGTTACCTACAAACGCAACATGGACCGTTCGATATGCATTACCCGAATTTTGTATTTAATTATCAATGGACAATTCCGATGCCACTAGTGATATTACGATATTCTATAAATACTCGAATGTATTTCTTATGTTTTAGTCATTATATAATTTGTCATCGTATTCATGTAATTGAAAATGTATCATACCAGTTTTTTTATTGTGTCATCGACTAAATGAATAGTGCAATTTACTCAGTTTAAATGTTCACATTAATAATTGCATTGAAACTAAAGAATTATTTATTTATTAATATCGAAGTACATTAGCGACATTATAAACACAATGAACACGAAAGGTAAACTCGAAGGCATAACGTAGGAACAGAAATTTCCATAAGAAGCGTGTTATAAAAACGAATTGGATTTACGGTATACAAATTCCATTGCGCATAAATTTCATTTGGCAATAATTTAAATATAATTTTATTGATACAAATGTTACATTTTTTGTGAAATCCGTACACGTTCCTTGGCGCTGTAACATTTTACATATTGCATCTCGCCACCTTAGCGTCCCCATTATATGATCTCACTCGCAAGAATGTACCATGGGTATGGACAGAGGTCCACACAACAGCGGTTAGCGCAATCAAAAATATTTTGACCAACCCTCCATTGTTGGTCTACTATGACCTGGCTAAGCCATTGGTGCTTTCTTGCGACGCGTCTCCGTATGGGTTGGGGGCTGTACTGTCACATAAGATGGCTGGTGAGACCTTTAAACACCCAATAGCGTTTGCGTCTCGAACGCTGTCAACGGCTGAAAGGAACTACTCTCAATTGGACAAAGAAGCCGCCGCCATTGAGTTCGGAGTTAAACATTTTCACGTTTATCTTTTCGGGAGATATTTCTCTATAATCACCGACCACAAGCCGTTGCTCGGCATTTTTCCCCCCACAAGCCAATCCTTACTATCATATCCCCACGCCTGTTATGATGGGCGTTACTTTTATCATGCTATGATTACCAACTAATACATAGGCCGGGTGAGCAGCACCAAAATTCCGATTTCTTAAGCCGTTTACCATTGCCCATGTCGCGCGATCAACAGTCGGAATCGTGTGTTCAAGAGGAGCATGCAGTGGCCGTTATTCAGCCTGATACTCTTGTATCTTTTTCGCAATTACTGCAGGCCGTGCAAGATGACACACACCTGTTACAGGTTTTGTCTTATATATGCTCCGGCTGGCCAGATACGCGTCCACTAACATTGTCATCAGCATACTGGCAACGCCGCGCATCATTGGTCGAAAAGCAGGGTTTGGTTATGTGGGGGGATCGAATGGTCATTCCATCAGCATTAGTCCCACAGGTTTTCCATGTGTTGCATGAGCAACATCCTGGGATCGTCGCCATGAAGCGACGAGCACGCATTGGCGTCTGGTGGCCAGGCATGACCCAGCACATCGGGTCTTTGGTCAAACAATGCCCTCAGTGCCAGCAGACGAGGCCTATGCCTCCTCGTGCACCACCCCTTCCATGGCCCAAAGCTTGTCACCCTTGGGACAGAATCCACATTGACTTGGCAGGTCCAGTCAATACCAATACTTTCTTGGTACTTGTGGATTCGTACTCTGCCTGGATTGAGGTGAGGTTGCTTAGTCAGCCGACTGCCGCGGCTATCATTCTACATCTGCGGGCCATTTTTGCCACATTTGGTCTTTCTAAGGTTATTGTCTCTGACAATGGGCCACAATTTACTTCTGCCCAATTTATGCAATTCCTTGAAGCCAATTTCATCAAACAGGTTTTCTCTCCTCCCTATCACCCCCAGTCAAACGGGCAAGCAAAACGCGCCGTGTGGTGGTTCAAAGATCAACTGGCCAAGGTCCCTGGGCAGAACATTAACACGGTTTTACCTCGAATGTTGTTAGCCCAACATTTCGCCCCATCGGGGTCTGATGATTTGTCCCCGGCGCGTCGTCTCATGGGTCGGGACATCCGCGACCGCTATAGGCAGCAACTGGAGCAGTGGGGTGAAACTTCTCAAGCACGCGAATCGAGTCCACAAAAGGACATATCTCCCCTCTCTGCCCTGCGTAACTTTCGCTCAGGGCAGCAAGTATGGGCGAGAAGTTACACGCCCACCAATCCACCATGGGTTCCGGCCATTATCGCCAGGATCAACAGCGTGTGCACCTACGTTGTTAACGATTTAAAAGAAGAGCGTATTGGCATGCGTCATGCCAACCATCTAACGCCCCCGCGGGCACACGGTACCTATCGCAGCAAATGCGAGAGAGGTGGACATCTCGATTCCACGCCCTACCTTACCTACAGTGGACACAACATCCTCTAGTGCCACTCCTGTGCTCATTCCCAAAACCTATCTGGCGAAGCCCCAAGCCAGTGCGCTAAAGTCACCAGTGCCAACCTGCACACCAATTACTTCACCATTTAATACTCCCCCGCAAAGTGGGTCCCCAACCAATTCGCCACCTTCAATGCAACTCTCCCCCGTCACACCACCTTCGGTATCTCCACTTGGTTTGCAATCCCCAACTCGCGCCATGGCATCAACCGCCATCTCGCCCTTTACACCGTGCGCACATGGTGTCGTTCCACGTGAGGTGGGTCGAACGCGTAAACTGAAGGTTTAGTGTTCGAATTTCATTTGTTTATATCGATTATTATTCAATTCATTATTTGGAATATAGATTGTATCGATAGTTTAATTTGTTCGAGTTTGTTAATATAATTTTATCCTATGATTTTGATTTGCGCAATGATCGCATTAACATATCGATTTTATTTAAAATATAACTTTGTATAATTTCTAGTATTTGAAAGTTGTACAACAAGATTAATTACGATTTTTCAATGTATAATATTGTATGTTTTTCGCTGGATTAATGACAGCGCAAGTGTTTTGTGAATCGTAACGATTATTTGTTCGATAGATGGCGCCGACTAATTATAAGCCTAATTTGCCATTTATCTTACCTGTATTTCTATTTTTAGAATATGATGCTGTAAGTCATCAGTAGTTATGACACTACTGATGAATCTATGTACTTTAGGTAGACCATGATGTTTTCTTCATGTGAGAACATCCCATGTAATTTTCAGTGCTCTTATTAAATTTAATGTTTTATTTGTTTAACAATTTCGACTCGTTTTAATACCTCATCGATTTGGATCACCTGTCTAATGGACTGATAAACTGTGAGTTTTAAATCGAAATAAGATAATTAACGCACTATAAACTCGAAATAAGAGTGGCGTTTTTAACGAGAATTGTGGAAAAACGAGGGAAACGAAAAACACAAAGAGCGATTGAAACTTGTGAGCAGAAACGAACTTTTTCAAACAAATATTCAAAAGATCTCGATGTGCCAAGCTGAACCAATTACTCTGCAAAACACCCACATAAACCTCCAACATATTTGCGCGACTATGTCTCTAAGTGATAATAGTCACTGAACCTGGGGGGGAGAAGTGTTATGCCCTAGTAATAACAATAAATATAATTAATCAGTAAAATGTATACAATAATAAGACTTTACTCAATTGTACCAGCATTTACAATGTACAAATCAGTCAGAGTCATTGTATTATAACAATGACTCTGCAAATGTATTGCTTCGCAACGATAGTAAAATAAAACCAGTCGACTGAATAAAATCACACCGAATGGATTGATCTTTTTCTTATCCCGTCGCCGGGTCGAGTGGCAAGGCCCAAAGACGAGGACTTACGCCTTACCATCACGCTTCCCTTTATCCGGTTCCATTGGCAGACTACTGTGCCACAACATCAGGCTCAATTGTGAGGACCATATTAAAAAGGGATTCACAATAGTCTACTTAATTGTTAAATTAAAGCAAACGATTGCAAGAGCAAAGCAAGAAGTTTGCAGGCCCCCAGATAAACCACTAGTTTGGTATGCTGTCGGCGCAAATCACAATCTCTGGTGTGGAATAAAGTTCGACTGAAGTCGCAACATGGTATTTAACAGTTTCTCGTAGTTGAGTTAAAAAGTCTGTTTGTGTAAAACTTTACCCGCAGAGTTTTAATGTAAATGCTGCTGGGTGGAATTAAAGATTTATCGATGGACAATAGTGGCATTTTCTGCCATTATTTTGATTTATATTTATATCTAATCTATCACGACTGGTCGGTGGCTTTTTCAATTGCACACCTCATCCAGGGTAATTAGCGCATGCGTTGCCTAGTTATCCCCCTGTCGAATTTGACGTAATTTTTTATTCAAATTAAAAAAAGAGTTTTTTATGATCAAAATCAACAATTGAAAAGAACGATCAACAGCACGAAACTAGCAATCCTGAAGAAACTATCCATTGATGACTTAATGAAACAATTTTCCTATCATGTACATGGTGCAGAACTTAATTTCATTTATGCGCAATTAGTCACACATGAGGGATAAAACAGTATGCTGGTCATCTGAAAAGAAACTAATTGCATTATCATGGCATTACACAAGTCCTAAGTGTTACAGGCTTTTAGAAAAATGCTTTAATTTACTCACAGATAAATTATGCATTTAATGTTTGATGAAATGTTCCTCTAATTAGATCTATTTTAATGCTTGAAGACACCAAATTGAAGCTTTAGAAGACTATGGCAATGTCATAAGCAATGAATCTTCTAATCTTGCTACTCATGCATTAGTTTTCATGTTATGTGGCATCAATTTCAACTGGAAACAAGTTATTGGTTAGTTATACCTTGACATGCCAAAGAGCCAACAGCTCACAGTTAAAACAATCTATATAACAATAATTAAACAATTAAGTGCAATAAGAGTAATTGTTAAAGTACTCACTGGTGATCAAAGCAGCAACAACATCAAACTAATGAAAGAAGAGTTTAGAATCAAACTAATAAAAGAAGAGTTTAGAATCAAACTAATGAAAGAAGAGTTTAGAATCAAACTAATGAAAGAAGAGTTTAGAATCAAACTAATGAAAAAAGAGTTTAGAATCAAACTAATGAAAGAAGAGTTTAGAATCAAACTAATCTAAAAAAGAGTTTAGAATCAAACTAATGAAAGAAGATAGGTAGGTAGGTAGGTATAAAGTTTATTGTCGCCAGCAGCTGCTAAGGCCATACGCGACATGTCATAATGCTTTATGTTAATTAAATTTCAAGCAAACAGCTGTTACAACATAGTTTATAATGAAAATCTATAGTATATAAAAAAGGGGGCAAAAATCAATAAGATAAAAAATCAAGAAATGAGTTAAGAACAAAATTGTTAAAAAACAATAAAATGTGGTCATAATATTCAGTCAAAGATAACACAGCAACCAATTTTTTATAGTTTGTCATAAATCCCGCAAAGTTTAAGAAATTTAAAGACACGTGACAGATCGTAACTATCTGATAAGATATTTAATGAAGTTAATATAGAAGATCCAAAACAAATATTTCTAAAGTGACTATAAAGAGTGCATTCCAAAAGGATGTGACGAATGCTAATAACAACCTTATCCTTAAAACAAATAGGTGGTACTTTTCGATCCATAAGATA
>JAQFZU010001020.1:0-16492 GCA_034696185.1 Henia vesuviana | reverse complement strand
TCGATCCAAAGGAAATTTTATAAGTTTTTTGAATCGACCTTTAACCTCGACGAAGACGTCCACTTCCAAGAAAATATTTTTCTTTTAAAATTTGATTATCTACCCTATTTTAACCGTTAAAGTTCCACTTTTTATATGTAATTTGAAAATAATATTAACCGAACTTAAAATTACGAAATATCAGGAAATGTATCAAATCTATCAGTTTATGCAAATGTGTAAGTAAAATGGCGTGAAGTCGAATCGCAAAATTATCGCTTTAATTTTGTTAAATTGAAAAAAAAAATTGAAAAATCGAGGTATGAAGTTAAATCGAATTAACGTCTATTTGATTACATCACTAATCGTTATTTTAACTAATCTTAAAGGTAAAGTTAATTAATGATGCCAATTACAGCTTGTATAGCAAAATATATTATTTTTATTTATACAGGTACAATGCAAACGGAATTTAAAAAATTCGAATTGAAAACTGGCCATGTAAAATTCGTCGGTGAACCTGAATATGAAAATTCCCAATCACGAACAATAAGAGCTGCAGATCCGTTATCGTCTGTCCGACCGCGGACTTCGACTTTCAGTCAAACGCTGACGTCATTTGCAAATCCAAAAAATACAATTTCCCATTCAAAATCAGATAAAAAAACGATATCAAATACCGTTTTGACGGATGCAATTGACTTGGTAATTAATTCTAAACCCAAATTTAAAAAAAAACAAAAATTTTAATTCAATTTATTTCAGTTATCTTCAACGACTACTTCAACCGACTTATTCAAACCCAATCAAACTCAAACAACGAATGCAACAAGTACACCATCAAAGCCTAGAAATTCAACCATTAAAAATGAAATTGCAAAATCCAATGAAACAAATAAATTTACGTTGAATCAACGATTACGAATAAAAACCAATACCAAAATTCCTATTGGAAATCGCACTGAAAATTCAACAGCAGACA
The DNA here is from genome assembly GCA_034696185.1 of Henia vesuviana. NCBI lineage: Eukaryota > Metazoa > Arthropoda > Chilopoda > Geophilomorpha > Dignathodontidae > Henia > Henia vesuviana. The sequence goes on along the minus strand of JAQFZU010001020.1, from coordinate 15,531 downwards.
ATCGACATATCTCTTCACTATCTGAATCGAATTACGTCATAAACTTAACAGTAATGAAAAAAAAATTTACTATTATTACCGCAGTAATTAAAGTTCATTTCCTTTCTTAGTCGTTTACGACGTTTTCCAAACCGTTCGATGGCGGACCAGTATCACACGAGGAAATTGGTCATAAAATAAGTCGGAGAAAGATAACTAATCCAATTCATCATGATTTAATAGGTCAAACTTTCTCCAACTCAAGCAATTCAACCGTAATTGGTATTAGTAATGGTGAAAAAAGCCACGAAAAAGCTATCACGAGTGAGATAAACACCGAGTCTATCCCAAACTTATCAACCAATAACGATTCAACATCGACTGTTTCTGATGAAATATTTGTCTTGGATGAAGACTTGAGTCATTTGAACGAGACCGGTAATGATAACGAAAACGAGAATTTAATATTACCGGATCGGGAAACGAGCGAAAGTTTGCTTTTAATAATAAAATAAATTTTAATAAAAAATCTAAAAAATATTTTCAAAATTTAGGAATTGAATTATACGGTTTTATAGTAGCCGAAGAACGTTACATTATATTAACAGCTGGATGTGTAATACCAGTGTCATTATCGACAGTTATACTCGTGGTATTGGGTTGGAAAAGATATAAAAATCAAAGACAAACACAAAATGAATCGATGAATTCACCAATTCGTCGATATTTATAAATTTTCATTTAAAAAAATTTTTTTTATTAATATTTTTGTATATAAAATTTTGATATTCTAACAATAAATTTATATTTTAAATCTTAAACTGATTTAGACCAGTTTATCAACAATGGAAAAAAGTGTTTACATCTATCTACATACAATTAATCACGTAGTCCAAAACAGTTTTTTTATAAGCTTAATTCAGATAAAGCTAGCTCGAGCGAGTTGCTACGTACGCCATTCCCTAACGACGACCGACGTAATATAATCTCTGACCAATGATACTTGAGTACCATTAACTCATTTTTTTCTGAAACGTTTCAATTGTCTCTAGTTCAGACGATACGACTGCTCTCAACACTTAGACTAATCTGGCTTGCAAAGTAAACGCTTCTGTGGTTCGTCTATGCCAAATACAATTCCAGCATAGTAAGGAAATCGCTATGACACCCGACAATAATCACAATAACGTTGGAAAAGTTAAGCCGTTTAAGGAAAGAAAACCATTCAGTGAGTACTTAATTCGAATTTAATTATATTATATTAAGATATACTAAATTAAACTTTATTTGGATTCTTAAAATTGAATTATAGAGTCCATTAAACCTAATAAATTGATCCGTGTATAAGACAATTTATTAAAATTTTTTTCGTTTTTAATTTCAGCTACAAGGAAAGAAGAAGTTGAAGGAATCCGTGCAAAATTCCCCACAAAAATTCCAGTAAGTTTGCTATTATAATTTTATAATTTATTTAAAATTTATTAGTGAAATTTAAAAGTTACGCGGTTGCCTCGAATTTTTTTGATAATTTAAATGGTGGGTAAATGATATTGGGCTTAAGTTGGATAAGTGGCATATTTAATGAGAAATGGCAGTCATTGCTCCGTGAATAAGATGAGCAATTTCCATATCTGACAAAAACAAGCAGAGTTATCGATACTTGTCTAGATTTAATTGTGCTTGATGATACTATTAGATAAAAAAAGTACCGTATAGCTACGATTTTAAAAATAAATTTTTTTAAAAGGATTTAAATTTTTAGGGATGTAATAAAATTGTATAATTTTTAATTTTTTTTTCATTTTTATATTAATAGGTAATCGTTGAGAAATATTCGAGAGAATCGTATCTACCGACATTGGATAAAATGAAATTTCTCGTTCCTCAAGAAATAACCATGTCTCAATTCGTTACAATCATCAGGTAAAATTTCAATTTTAAATTTAAAATATGGAATTTTCCTCTTTTCACAATGTTATTTAAAACCTGATTATCACGAGATTATCACCAGATTTAAAATTACATTGGAAATTTTTAAGGTCACGAATAAATTTTTTTCCAGCAATCTTTTATATGTAACACAATTGTTGTAATATATTATCATTAGAATTATTAATCGAAAGTCACTGATCCTTGAGCTAATTATTAATAACTTAATTTAAACTATAATTAAAAATAACTACTTTTACTTAATTATTAATATCATTTTTGCACTCGAAACTAAATTATATTTTTATAGAAAAAGGTAATCTCATGTAAGATAAAATCAAGGTTAAAATGTCAGAATTAATCATGGATAACTGAAACAAGTCAACAAGAAAAAAAAATTCAATGCAAATTTTCATTTTTTTAAAACTAAATTTAAAATTTTTTTTTTTACAGAAATAGGATGCTTTTGCATCAAAATCAAGCTTTCTACTTGATCGTCAATAACAAAAGCATCGTTTGTATGTCGAGAACATTGTCAGAAGTTTACCACGATAATAGAGACGAGGATGGTTTCTTATACGTTACTTACGCATCGCAAGAAATATTCGGCTCCGATTCGGTAAATATGACAAAATTGAAAAATTCAAAAAAAAAAAATTTTTTCCCTATTTTTTAAATAACGAAACCAAAAAAAAAATTGTTTACAATTAAAAAACCAAGTCAAAATTTTTTTTTACTGGTTTAAACTCCAGATGAGATGCGACTGACTCAGAGTTCATATCAGTATTTATGGTAGAGATACCTTAGCAACAAGACGAAATCATATGCATGAAATTGATAAGCACGAATTGGGGGAGTGGAGGGGCGAGAAACGATGTCTTATGATTAATATTAAAGTCATAAAATAACTAAAAATCGCAATTTTTGCATATTAAAAATTATAATTAAAAATACCCTTAAATAATCAATTTTTATCAGTCTCAACTTGAAAAAATTTCAATATACAAACTTCAAAGTTCCATCAAGTTTATTCAACCTGTGGATAGAACGAAGCAAAGTTCGTCTTTTATACAATGCAAAAATCATTATCGTTCTTAATCGAGTTTCCTGAACTTGGTTATAAGAGAACCTTTGCTATCTAAAATTTCCACCAAACTACAAAAAAATTCTAATCACTTTTTTTTAAATCTAAACTTTGAAATTTAAATATTTTATCGATTTTTGTGAATGTCCCATTGATCTACTAAACATTGAACTTTTTTTTCAATTTCTATTTTAACAGATAAATACAAAAGAAAACGAATTGAGGTGATGGGATTGAATCGATCAATCTTTTCGATATATTTTAATGTGTATCTTCTATGAAGATTTTGAACTTAACACTTTTTTGTAATTTAATTTCGTGAAAATTGCCAAAATACTAAATTCGGTATTAGATTTATAGCATTTAAAAATTTTTATTCATCTAGCCATTTTTCTAAATTTTTAATCTAATATTATCTAACAAATATTTACTTAATAACCATGTATTAATTATTATTTGTATTATTTTTTTTTTACGTTGTAACAAATAAAAATATTTATCTAGTCACTTGAATTTGCAATTGTTCGAGCAGCCAACATTAATGCATCGTGAATTTCTTTCGCATAACCAACTTGGGTACGAACAGTGTTTAAATATTGATTATAAGTGAGATTATCAGCGATTATCGGGACGTTTTCGGTTTTGCTCACCAGAAATGGAGAATATCTTTGGCTACAACTTGTGATGTTACAGCATTCTAATGTTGTTTTCTATAAAATAATTAATTTCAAATTATAAAATTTGTATTAAAATTAATTTGTGGTTTTTTATACCAAATGAAGTTCGATTTGGTCGCATAAAGCGTAGAATTCTTCGAGATGTTTGTCAAAACGAGGCATTGCCGAATCGTTTGTTTTTCTTGAATAAAATTTCAATTTTAAGTAAAATATGTTTATTGTTGTGTTACGAGTTATATTACAATCCTGCGTCTACTGTTGCGTTTTGGTGGATATTTTGAGCTGCTGCTTTCATAGTGTTCTGTGAATAGATGATAATGGGATTTTGTTAGAATTTGTGATGATGTGATATGTTGATTTGATTTACCGCTACTGATTCTCTTAGAGGCCATAGTAAATTTTTTACTTTGGCTATATTGTCTAATTTCTCTATTCCTATATTTTGTGGTTGTTGATTGATTACTTGTTGTTGGGGAATAACGCAGGGTTGTCCTGACATTGGCATTCCTTGCATGGGTGCCGCCATGTCTAAAGGTTATTTATACCACCAGATGGCGGCTAAAGACAAATATTTTGTTTGGCGCGAATTTTAAATTATCAAAATATTTTTAGTTAATAAAATTTTAAATTTTAAACAAAAATAATGCAATCAAATAAATAAAAACATTTTAAGCTTTAATTCAAATCAGTCATGCAAAATTAATAACAAATTCATTTAAACGAATTCTCAGACATTATGTTTTTTCCCTACCTCGATGAATACAAAAGCAACGATAAAAAATAAATATAAGAACAATTGAAGACCTAAATACACAGTTAAATAATTAAAAGTTTCACCATTTCGCATATTTCTACTTCTTCTTCGCCTAATCGAGTAATAACAAACTTTAAAATCCTCATAAACAACATTAAACGAATTATTCATCGAATATCGAACTCTGTGTTTTAACGAATGCATTTCTCTCCTTGTTTTACACCCACATTTATGCAAATAATTATAAAGAGTCTTTTGATAGAAATAAACACTAGCCCAAAATTCAATGGCAGCAGAGTCTTCATTAGCCGGTAACTCGTTGCTTCTCGCCCACATAATGTCCTTTTTACCAATTTTTCTGCATTCGGGCAAATCAAACTTAACATTGGCATTCTTCATTGACTTAGGCCGCATCGTTGACTGACTGATTGATTTTCTTTTTTTTAATTTGTCACCATAAACTTGAAAATCGTGAAATGCAGCGTTAAAAGCTTTGTCCATTAAAGTCATTATTTTCCATTCAGTAGATCCAATTTCCTCGGATGAATTATTTTCGTTCCATTGTTTTATTCGTTGGTTCTGATAGTCACTGACATCTTTCCAAAATCGAATTGCTGAAGTATCACCCACGAAAATGTCTCGTTTTTTCGCCCATCTTGCAAATTGTCTATTAGTATTTTTGCCTTGAAGAAATTTATTCGATAATGGGACGGTTTTGAGGCTGTTGTGTGGTTTCTTGGCAATGTTAGTTGTTAATGACATTTTTGAAGGCGTTGAAAGTATAAAATGTGATTTAATTATGGAAATGGGGTTTTGTTTTAATTCTTTTTTATCTGCTGTAAATAAATGATGAAATGCTGCCTTTTCTTCTATTTGTAATGCAATCATTTGTTTTTTCGATTTGAGGCCAGTTTTTTCTCCCTGCCACTTTTCATGGGCCACATGAAGATGAACTGTTTCCCAAAACCGAATATAGGAATATGTTGGTTTAACTGGAGCACCTCGAGAAGTTGCCCATTTCAATAAAGCGTCGTCGATGCTGCTGGTGTTCGGCTTCAATTTTTGCGAAATGGCGTTGGAAGTTGTGGGATATTTTTCAGTAACTTTTAATGGTGATCCGAACTGCTCTTTAGCCATGTCCAGACCTAATAATAAAAGTTAAAAAGAAAAACTTATTATAACTTTAAATTAATTATTAAAGCATTAAATTTATCTTACCTTAGGAAAAATTCTAGAGCTTCTTTAACTACAATCAAATAAAGTTGTTTAGATAGTTGAATTACTCATCTGCTAAGAATTTGCATAAAATCAGATACGATTTGTATTCACAATATTTTTAGTAAATTTGTATGCAGAATTTTTATTATTTTTGTTTATAAAAATATTTAAATTTTAATTTAAAAAAAATCTATTTCAATGTTGTTTATTAATTTTTCGTTATAACTTTAGTTTCGATTTTTCGACACACATTTTCAGGTTTTCCAGTTCCCACGCAAGTCGCTTGTATGACGTCATAAGTTTTCTTAAATGCCGAGACAGAAAAGACTGCTGCTTCTGCCTATTTTCTCAAAATCCCCGTTAAAATCTTAATTTACTACTTTAAAGACGGTGCCTAATATTTCTTAAGTAGAAATAATTGAATTGATCATTTGGATACGGACAATGTCTCCAACAATCCAATCGGGACACATGTCACAAAGGGAAAACCGGCAACGAGCAATCGACAGAAAGTAAGACTACATACACAATTAATAACAAAAACATAAAATTTATAATCAACAATTTATTTTAGATCAGAATTAGTATGCAGGATCAAATATTGCAACACATTACCTGACATACCATTCGATCCGAAGTTTATCACTTATCCTTTCGAATCTAACAGGTAATATAAATAAATAAATCTTTAAACCAATTGATATTTAACATTATTTCAACACTACAGATTTGTTCAATACAATCCCACATCTTTGGAAAGAAATTACAAACATGAACTTTTAACCGAACACGATTTAGGAGTTACGATCGATTTAATTAATCCCGACACATACGCGGTTGATCCATTGAGTATTTACTTGTTGAAACAATTATAAAATAACAATTTAAGTAATTATTACTAATGATTTATAGTTCAACTTGATTTGGCCGACGAACGATTATTGGAAGAAGACATCGTAGCACCTCAAGATTCGAAACGATCTCAACATCACGCGAAAAGAGTGTCTTGGTTGCGTAGAACTGAATACATTTCTACCGAATATACACGGTTTCAGCCATCATCCGATAAAACAGAAACGAAGTATGAAAAATTTAATTTTAGTTTGTTTTTAAATTTAAATTTTATTTTTTTTATAGAGTTGGATACAATGTCAAGAAATTTTTTAAAGAACAAGACTTGTATATGGATAGAGACAGCCAAATTAAGGCTATCGATAAAACATTCGACGATGCGAAACAAACTGTAAATTTTGTTATATTTTTTGTTTTAATTTAGGTTAATTAAATTATTTTTTAGGTCGAAAAACACTATAGTAAACCTGGTGTGACACCTACTGAAGTTTTATCCGTTTATCCCGATTTTGATGTGAGTGATTTAATTATTTTTTAAAAATATTTTTTAAATTTAAATTTATTTTTTGTCAGATATGGCGATATCCATGCGCCCAAGTAATATTCGACAGTGATCCAGCACCTGCAAATCGATCATTAAATGTTCAAATTGAAGAAATGTCTCAAGCTATGATTCGGTAAATTAAAATTGTATTTTTGTTTTATAAAAATATTTTAAAAATTAATTTTTTTTGTTGCAGTGGTGTGATGGATGAAAGTGGAGAACAATTCGTTGCATACTTTTTACCGACAGAAGAAACAACTTTGAAAAGAAAAAGGGACATTGACGATAGTGTTGAATACCGAGATGAAGAAGAGTAAATCATATTTTGAATTTTCTTTTTATTAAAGTATAAAAATTAATTTTTATTATTTGATTAGATACGATTACAAAATGGCCCGTGAATACAATTGGAATGTTAAAAATAAGGCTTCTAAGGGTTATGAAGAAAATTATTTCTTTGTTTTCCGTGAAACTGGAGTTTATTACAACGAACTTGAAACGAAGTAAAATTAAAATTAATTTAATTTAAACTTGTTTAATAATAATTTTTTATTTGATTAGAGTACGATTGAGTAAGAGACGAGTTAAAGCTGGAGTTCAGCCAAATAATTCTCGTTTAGTTGTCCAACATCGGCCATTAAATGCTCAAGAATTTAAATTGCAAGAAGTGCGATTAATGCAACTTGAACCACCTCAAGAAGAAGAAGAAGAAATGGAAGTTGATGACAAAACTACAAACGGTATTAAAAACTAATTCTTTTCAAAAAAAACAAACTTATTAATAAACACAATTATTTAATAGCGGAAAAAGACAAACCTGAAAGTCCTAGCGAAGCAGAAGAAAACGATAAAGCCGAAAGCGGTAGTGAAAAAGCGGAAGAAAGTGAAAACGAACACGAAGAAGAGCAAACCGCCAACGAAGACGACAAAGAAAAAGAGAAAGAAAAAGAAAACGAACACGAAGAAGAAGAAGAGGAAGATGAAGCGAAGGAAAAAGCAACAGAAAATGGCAGTGGAAGTGGCAGCAGCAGTAGTGCGAGTGACAGTGACGAATCGGCAAGTGCAAGTGAGAGCGAAAGCGAAGAAGACGAAGTTAAAAAGAAACGAGACGAAGAAGAAATTTTTGGAAGTGATAGCGATTAAAATTATTATAAAATAAAATTGTGTATTTTTATCATTTAAAAAAAAATCGTCATAATCATTATAAAATTCGCATTCAATTTATTTTTCTTAAAAACTATAAAAATAAAATATAAACGATGCAAATGGAGATGATAAACGTAAACAACATTTAATCTTCTTTTCTGCCGTTAGAGTGCGGCTCCGTCAATCCAATGCCGTAAAATCAGTCACACATAGAAGCCTCGTTCTAAATGTCTAAGGATTGTGAGTTGTGCATATTTTTATTTTTATGTTTTAATAAGTTTTGATTTATTTACTAAATGCAGGCGAGCAAAACATGGAGTTAAATTTCACAAATCTGTCGGAAACATTCGAAAAGGCAGTGCATCTCTTGGAAGAAGAGAGCAAAAAAGACCCAAAAACCGAACCATACAAATCCAAATACTTAGCCAAGAATTTATTTCAATCCTTAAAATCAACCTTAAAAAAATACCAAGACCAACAATCAAACGACGAAGAAACACCGAACAAATATAAATACATGATGGCCGCACTCGAATATTACATCGGAGTGATTTGTGTGGACACATCAGAAGTAGCAACGGGTGAAGAACATCTCGGAAAATGTTTAGAAATCCTAAAAGATTCTGAACTCAAACCTGAATGCATAATTACAGTTTTAAACGCATTGAATCAATTCGGTCTGATGTGGTGTAGGCGAATGGAACCACTAAAATCGAAGGAACATTTAATTCAAGCTGAAAATCTATACACAGAATACATGGCTAACGGTTCAAATAATCCCTTCGCACCTGCCGATTTATTTACAGAAAATGTAAAAGAAGAAAAACTTGAATCGAATTTACAAATGCTAGAAAACGTAATGACACACACGCATTACTACTTAGCCCAAGTCTACAACGCTTTAGACGACACCTCGAAAGCAGCCGCTTATTGTCATTCGACTTTAAAACGAGAATTGGAAAGTAAAGAATTCGATTCTTTAGATTGGTCCATCAACGCTGCCAATCTATCCCGATATTTTATCACCAATAACAAATTCAGATGCGCCCGTCACCACTTGGCATGCGCAGTATTCGTGTTGGAACAATTCGAATCGGGATTTCAATCGACCGAATACACCGACGAAGAATTCGAATCGAAATGCGAAATGTTAAAACAAACAAAAGCAGACGTAGCGCGATGTTGGATCAATTTCGCTCACTCGTTGCTTTCGACTTCGAAAGAAAAAATTATGGCATTGGCCGACGACGAAGAAACACCGAAAGATTCAACGGACCAAAACCAAAATGCCGCTAGATTATTCGCATTGTTAGATTTAACAGCATCGGACGAACAAATGATGTTCAAATCGTTAGAAGTTACGGCAGTCGAAGACCAAGTTCCAGGCGATTTCGTATTGGCTTTTGCCGAAGCCCGAAAAGTATTTTTAAATGCTCAGAAATGGATGACTGTTGCGAAGGAACATTACACTTTAGACGATCACGCTTCGGATCACATTCAACTTTTGCAAGATTACAGCAGTTTATTTAAACTATTGGCATTTTTCGAACCAAATTTAGATCGTCAATGTAAAATGCATAAACGACGTATCGATTTACTCGAAGGAGTTTTGAAGGAATTAAATCCGCAGTTTTATTTAGACAAATGTCGTCAATTGCAATTTGAATTGGGTGAAATTTATTGCCATTTATTGGACACGAAAACTGGAATGTTGAGAGAGAGTGAGACCGATGTGACGTCACACGCGATACAGAAAATCAATCATTTGGCTAAACAAAGCATTCAACAATTCTCGACATTCCTCGATACATTTTTGGATTCGAGCGGCGAAATGCCTTCGAAGTATCCGGAGGAAAACGAAAGACCGATTTTATTGGCGCATTTTTTCATGGCTCGATTGTATTCAAAGATCAAAGTGAGGGATGCCAAAAAGGAATTGGATTATTTGAAGCTTTCGCAACATCATTTTCAACGAATTGCGAGGTATTGCGAGGAGAACGAAAGCGCTAAAAATTCAATGGCCGAGGAATTAGATGTTTGTAAGGAAATGGTCAAGTTGTTGCCTGTTAAGATGGAGAAAGTGTTAAGTACTATTTAAATTTTTTTTTGTGTAATTAAATGTCGTAATTTATTTGTATTAAATATATTAATTGCTTTCTTTCAACTGATAAATTTATTTTGCAAAGTTTTTTTTCATTTAATAAAAATAGTTGATAAATGTCAGATTTTCTTTTTGCTATTTTTATTCGAAATTATTCGGCTAAGCAATCTCGGGGAAATGTTTCTTCACCGTCTTCATATTTTCCCTGTAATATTATAAAGACTATTTTAAAAATTTAGTAATAACTTACTTGTTGATTCGACATTTTGGCATGAGAAAAATTTCTCGTCATTTCTCGTGAACGAGATTTGAATGTCGAATCAACTTGAATACAAATATTACATCGTTGAAATATTTGCTCGCTTTTTGCCTTTCTTCCATCGTAACTTGAATTCCATCAACCACGATTAAAGTCGAAACAAAATGGATTAATATTGATCTGTGCAATGCACGACGAGTAATTGAATTTCCAACGAAAGAAACTTCTTCGAGACTTGGCAGTTTGGATAATTTAAATAGTTCTTCTAAGTTCTGTAAGTTATTACTATAATTAATTATTTTCTCAATATCATTAATTTAAGTTTACCTTAATTCTATTAGATCCCAGATACAATTTTTGGAGACCCGACGGTCCAGACAAAACAGGTAAATCCTTTATTAAATTTTCTTGTAAATGCAATTCTTGCAACCAACAAAGTGCTTCAATTTCTCCCTTACGTATTACCGATATATGATTACGGTCTAGAACTAAATGTTCTAAATACCATAACCCTTCCAGTCCATTCATTGATTTTATTTTATTCCCTGAAAATCAATTTTTTCTAAATTCATGTTTTTCTATATAAAATTTAACGAACCTTGTAAAAACAGGGTTTTGAGTGAAGGAAATCTATGCAATTGCAATCGTTCTAGTTGAGAAATATCATTATATCTGCACAAAAAGTGATTTTAAAATTTTAAAAAAATAATCTCGTTTTTATATTGAAAAAAGTGTTAAATTACGCCAAGTGCAGAACTTCGAGATTCTTCATAACGTGGCCATCACCAACTGCATTATCACTTGAATTCGTTCGAGTAGCACTGTCGAGTGATTTGCTTTTTTTCACTGGTTTTGGGAACAAAGATTCAATGTGATTATGGTTTAAGCACAAAACCTTAATTTCATTCAGTCTGATCAAACCACTGAAAGTGCTCAAATGATTTTTCTCTAAATTAATACTGCATAAAAACAAAAATTAGTATTAAAATGTTGAAAAAATTAATTAAACGAGACCTTCTTAAATTCGGTAATTCGGTCTCGTTTAAATTTACACTAAGTAAAGAACAATTGGTAAGATCTAAGTGTATTAAAGACGATATCGGTTTGGTTTTGATGTGATCTTTGATAAATTCCAATGTTAAACGTCCACCTAAAACTTGTTTCGCTGTTAAAACATCGCTGTTTGACTATACGAATAGAAAATTAAAAAAATTTTGTTTATAAAATTTTAAAATTTATGTTTACAATGCATTTTCCATCCAATCCCAGTAAATTAGGTACATTATAAACAATAGTGTGTCTGCAATCCGTGGTATTAGCAACCGGATTCCCAATCACCATAATAACACTCAAATGCTGTAAACTCTGCAAATATAATTTGAAATAGTTCAAAATAAAATTAGTTTTAATACATTTATATACCTTAAGCAACGAAAATGTAAAAATTGATTCAATTTTGTTATTTATTAAATACAATTGAATTAAATTAGTGCAATTTTGAATTCCATCAAATGCCGATATTTGGTTATAATTGCACATGAGTGTTTGCAAATGTAGCAATTTGCTTAAATCTCCAGATGTAAAAGACATCAATTTATTGTGATCGACATTTAACGTGAGTAAATGTTTTAAATTGCAAATCCCATCCAAATTATCCAAGTTATTGTAATCCAAGTAAAGTTCCTCTAAATTCACACATTTATCAATATCCTATAAATGATTTAAAAATTTTCAAAATAAAAAATAATTAGCAAAATGATTTACGAACTTTTAAATTTGATAAATTATTGTGACTGAAACAAGCCCATTTTAGATTTTCCAATTTATTTATTCCAACCACTTGTTCCAAATACAAATCACTGAGATCCAAAGAAGTTATCTAATAAATGATAAAACAAAATAATTATTAGTGCAGACTTTACAATAATAATTGTCACCTTCGAAGGCCACAAAGTATCGTACGAACTAATTGATTTTCCAGATTTAAGTGCTACCAATACTCTAGCAATACTCGTCAAACACATCAAAGGCGGAGCTCGTCGCGTGTTTGAGATTCTCGGGTATAAGAAATCGAATTCCAATGAAAAATTTTGCCAATTTCTATCGAATGCTTCGATACTACTGTCGATGAATTTAGAATCCAAATACGTCAAATCTCGTAATTTTGATACTAATTCGTTGTAAATTGTTGAATTCTGTAATGTAAAATTAACATTTTACTAAGTTTTATATAAGTTCAATCACACACATACACTAGGCCATGGATTATCCTTTATGATCAGGGAATTCAAATTAGGAGTATAAGTCAGTAAATGTGCAATTATTTCTTTATCTTTTCGAAGTTGATTGTGACCGATGTTTAATCTAATTAAATGCGGTACTGCCTAATTAAAATATTATTATTTTGTTTTAATTAAAAGAATTATATTTGTACTTGTAATCCTTCCAAAGTAGTTAGGAAATTGTAACTCACATCCAAAGTTTTTAATTTGAGCTGTTTAACATGTAAATTAATTATTATTTTTGTTGTATTAAATTAATTTAATGTATTTACGAGATTACTAATTCCACGTAAATCAGTGAGACAATTGAAACTCAATGTTAATTTCTCCAAATGCTGAAGACTCGAAAGAAAAGGAGTGTCGATAATTTTCATTCCGTTCAGATTAATTTCTATGAGTGATGGTAAATTCCTAGTACACATTTTCTTCTCGATGTCTTCCCATGTGTAATGAGAAGCTGATCCACGTTTGGGTGAAAGAATTTCGATTTTAGTTTCTCCTTCCAATTTATCAGCTCGCACGATCGGTTGTTGTCCTTCTCGAAGTAATGTGAGAAAGGGCGATGCACAAGTCGTCTGTGGATATCAATAATATTTGAATTTTATCAAAATAGATTTTTAAAAATTTACTTGAAAAATGTATTCGAATTCAATTAAATATTGAGGAATTGCCATATCAGGATCGAGTGCGCAGTATTCGTAACATTTGAAGTCGCACGAACAAGATTTAGTTGAAATATGGTCACCTTTTTGTACCGAAACATCGGATAATGTGCGGTAACAAACATCAACACCATTTGCATTTTCAAAACTGTTAAAATAAATTATAAGAAAAGCGATATAAAATTTTAAATTACATAATTACATCCAATTCCCTTCTGGTACTTCTATTGCGAATGCGGAATAAACCTTCATCAGTAAAATACTACCTAAAAATTAATATAAATAATAATTAATTAAATTATTATTACAATTCTTTATTTATTACCTGTATGATAAGACAATTCTTCTAACTTAATGTAAACTTCTTTACTGCTATGACCGGTAAGTCTCGTTGAGTCCAAATGGAACAAACTATTGGTCAGTTTAATTAAATGTGGACTATTAAAATCCTGTAAAAAAATTTTATAATTAATATTTTTAAAAAATTAAAATAAAATCCCACCAAATTATTTCGAACTTCGGTCGCTCCGAGACAAGAACAGCCTTGTTCTATTACTTTTAAGGCTGTGTTAATTCGATTGCAATCTTTTAGCAGTAAAAACAAATAATTAATGTTTTTGTTGTTTGTAGATTCGCTAATAAATATAAAATTTTAATAAAAATATTAATATATTTAAATTTCTAATTGTTATATTTACTTCGAAGGTTCTTTTCCTTTGCTATGAGCTAACATTTTGTTATTAAAAATAATTTCTAAAGATTCGTTTACAATTTTAGTGCATTTTTTCATTTTAACACCAATTATGCCCATTTCATTGTAATGATTTGCACAGAATCGTGCCAATAATAGATCTTGGCAAGCTTGAAACCTGCAATTTAATAGTAATTATCAGGATTTTTTTTTAAAATAAAAATTCACCAAGAATCTGTTGGTTGTCCAGTCAGAAATCGAATAGTTCCAATTGATTCTAATTCAATATGAAATAAATTTAAAATTTCTTGCGTTTCTTCCTCAACTTCATTCGCTGCGCTTTGATATAGCGAATGGTAACTGGGAAATATCAAAAAAAAATTTTAAATAATTTTAATAAATAATCTATACCCTGACAGGATTTCTTCGCATTGTCGTATCATTGTTTGTAAAGAAGAAATTTTTTCAGGTACTTGTTCTAAATCACCAATTCTCGTTGTTTCTATTTCGTTCGAAATAAACAACGAATCTTCGTCTTTAGCTGCCATTCGTGATGTAATGATATTGTGAAGTAAAAGAATCCGATCGTACTATAAAATTAAATATTAATTATTTTTTTTAATAGGAAAAATTTTTTTTTAATTCAAACTTCTTTCATTGTAAAATCCAAATTCATCATTTTGGCCATTAATCTTTTTTGGATTTCGTCGTGGAAAATATCTAATTTTTTTCTAACTTCCCATCGTGCTCTTTTGATTATTTCCAAATGCATCGTATAATATAATTTTTTAATTCGAACAGTCTGTTATAAAAATTATTAATATTTAATAGAAATTTGTTTATTTTAATACTCTTTTAGTTTACTTCACTTTCTTTTCTCATTTCACTGTCAGTAAGGATTTGTCCATCGAGTCTTTGCAAATTTTTAAAATGAAATGCAATGCACGTTGCATAATTACAAAGACCACACAATGGGTTTGGTTGATACTGTGGATCAGCTAATGATAAACTTTTCAATCTTGGCAAATCTAAACCAATTAAATCCTATAAAATTAAATAAAAATATTAAAAAAATTATTTTAAATTAATTTTTAATTGTCTTTTACCTTCAGAAAACACAATTTGTTTCCAGACAGATTTAATGTTTCGAGTCTTACATTGTATCTGAGAGAATTACCTAATATAAAATTTTTAATAAATTTTGAATTAAAAATTATATTAAAACTTCATTACCAATTTCTTTGATTTTGTTGTTAGCCAAATTAAGTTCTTTTAAATGCGTTAATTGCTCTAAATTCTGTTTTTTAAAAATATATTTGTTATTATTAATATTTTATTTTCAATTTTTACCTC